>BOLG01000128.1:207500-467500 GCA_016861445.1 Oryzias woworae
AACAATCTGATTGGATCTGATTCTCTGATCTTAAATGGATCAGAACATCTTCGTCCAGAACTTCAACAGTGAGACTCAGAGATAAATAGCTGCTACTGAACAGTGAAGTTTTCCAGATTCTTGTGTTTCTTCAAGATAATCAAGTGTAAATAAATATGTGTACAAACAAACAAGTAAACAAGAATGACTGTCAAATCCATTCACATTTTGTTTGATAAAGTTCATTCCACTGTTGTTTTTCCACATCAGAATAATCCAAAGGAACATTATTAGAACATTCTAGAACACTGTATGATCACATGACTTTGTAAATTCAAAGCTCAATTAATGATTGATCTCATTTTGAAACTATTTTATGGTATAGATCAGTTCTATTCGATTCTGCCTCCTTACACAGATCAATCTGATTGGAATGTAGGAATAGAAATCCATTTTTTGTTATAGCCCTCATTGATAACACCGCTTGTGTTGCTTATAAATTTGTAAATGCA
Source organism: Oryzias woworae (assembly GCA_016861445.1). Taxonomy (NCBI): domain Eukaryota; kingdom Metazoa; phylum Chordata; class Actinopteri; order Beloniformes; family Adrianichthyidae; genus Oryzias; species Oryzias woworae. The sequence continues at coordinate 207,992 of BOLG01000128.1, forward strand.
ATGTTGGTTAATTCCTTTCCCTATAAAATCAACATGCATTGCAGATGCATTGGCTTGCTAATCAAACCTAAGATTCTTGCTGTTAAATATAAATCACACGTGTGTCTAATGTTTCAGTTTCTAAGGACATAGTTTGTTAGTACTTAACACAAACCAAACATTTTTTAATTGTCTAAAAGTGAAAAGCAAACAAGCAAAAGTTAGTTTTGATTATTATTTATTGTCAAATGTGATGGCAAATTCTCAGAAGGGCTCTAAAAGCCCCAACTTTTATTGTGATACAACCAACAAATCATTTTTTTTCATTACAACTGGCCCATTCAAATCACAGAGCATTTTTAATATAAAAATCTTAAAAATTCAAACAATCCCAGCAACTCTCCTGGTTACATTTTGATTTTGTGAGAATTCTTTCACAGTAAAAAAACTGAGGGGCTCAAGTTCAAGCCATTAGCAGCACATTGGTCAGTTTATAACCTGAATAACTTTCACTACAGAAAAGAATATAATGAAAAAAATGAGAATTATCAGAAACATTTTCAAAAAAGATGTGAGCAAGAATGGTTATTCTGACAAAAAGACTACACCAAGGAAGGAACACCAAGGGGGACGGGTTGCTCCGTCCAGTTCTCTTATACAGTCAATAGTATTCACTCTTGATTTTGCCATCACTAAACTGTGATGAGCACTGCTGCTCATTACTACAACTCCCATCAGCCATTGCCATAGCATTCTTCCTGTTCACCTGTTTCTAATTGCTGTCATTAGCCACCAGCATTTATACCAGCTCCAGCCTGCACTTCATTGTGAAGTCTTGTCTGACAGTCTGAGCAGGTGCTAGTTTGTCTTCCCGTCTCCTAGTTTGTCTTCCCGTCTCCTAGTTTGTCTTCCCGTCTCCTAGTTTGCCTTCCCGTCTCCTAGTTTGCCTTCCCGTCTCCTAGTTTGCCTTCCCGTCTCCTAGTTTGCCTTCCCGTCTCCTAGTTTGCCTTCCCGTCTCCTAGTTTGCCTTCCCGTCTCCTAGTTTGCCTTCCCGTCTCCTAGTTTGCCTTCCCGTCTCCTAGTTTGCCTTCCCGTCTCCTAGTTTGCCTTCCCGTCTCCTAGTTTGCCTTCCCGTCTCCTAGTTTGCCTTCCCGGTTCAGCAGGGTAATGTCTTGCTCCTGCTCTACCATGCTAAAACGTGAGTGTATGCCTCAGCCTCCTCCTTACATACTGAAGTTAAGAATAAGATACAGGTGCTGCAGTTGGCAGCCAGGATCAGTTTCATAGCCATTAGGAGAGATGACTGTACTGTATTAGTATTAGTAGTGCAAGAGCAACAAAAGAGTTTACAAGTGGAGCTAAGGGATGGCAAGCAATCAACCCCCTGTGGTGCTTTTAGCATGGCACAGCCCAGCTGGTGTGTTGTGTGTAGACCTTAACTCAATCTGCAGAGCATTGATCTGAGCCCCTGGTCTGATGCACAGCTTGTCATCTGTGGAACAGCTTTTAACTCTTCACAGAATAAACACAAGACAGATGAAGTACTTTCAATCATTTGTGGAATTGGTTAAAAATTCACTGATGTTTTAAACACTGTTTCACTTCCCAGATTTTCCAGATATAGAGGTGATTGTATTGTGGTGACAGACTCCTCATTCAGTGTTTTCCACATAATGGTCTCACTGTGTTCAGTCTGTTTAACCCAAACTTTCTGAAAGAAAATCCTTTTCAATGTGACATCAGTGTCAACATTCTGTGGGTCTAAAGTCTGCTTTTGTCAGTAAGTCATTCCAAGTTCATCATTCAAACAGACATGAACACAGACCAGCAGCTCCACCTGCTCACGGCGCCTTCAGGTTGCTGGGAGACAGTCAGGTGTTGCAGGTCAACTTGCTGAGTCTCAACGTGTCATCAGCAGACTTGCATCCAGACACAGAACTCCTGTCAGAGTTTGTGACAGACCCAGGAGTGGAGCCCCGCCAGTGACAGACCACAACCAGGACCAGAACCCAAGAACCTCTGCACTCAGACATGGTTTAGCAAACGCCACACAGCGTGTGAGAGAGGAGGTCCAACAGTCTGGACAGACATCAGCAGTCAGAGCAAAACTGATCTGGTTCCTGTAGACGGTCCAGTCACTGCAGGTTCTGACCTCAGAGACGTCACAGAACCATCATCATCCCCCAGTTCCACCAGAACACCCCCAACTCTCTGTTCATGGATGAGAACGCTCCACCACATGCTGTCAGAATTCTCACAGCTGGACTTCAGGAAGTGGGAGTGGCTCATGTGGTACAGCCAGCAATGACCTCTGACCTGAACCCCATAGAGCAGGTCTGGGACCAGCTGAAGCAGAGACTGGATGATCGGACCCCCAAGTGACCTGGTAGAACTGCATGTAGAACTCGTGGAAGAGTGGAACGCCTCAGAACAACATCAAGAGTCTAGTGAGGAGCAGGAGACGCCGCTGTCAAGCTGTCACTGGTGGAAACACCTGCTGCTGACATGGTCGACGGCTGTGGTTTGGAGATTTCTTTATTATTGCCTTCAATTTTGGGGCAATAAATCTGGTGTCTCTTTACATAAATTATAACTATCAAAGGGAACTGTTTTGAATTTCGTTAAATCTCAGACCAAATATCACTCGTGAACAATAACCGCACTCATTGAGTGTAGTGTATTATTTTAGGTTCGAGTTCAGTTTGCTTGTGAGAGCTGTGGTGAAGAACTGGACCCACTTTTTGCACTTCTTGATGCTCTTTAGTGACTCAGACATTGTCACTTTGCTTTGCTTGCTCTCTTTCTCACTCATCATGTCTTCCTAAAGTTCATCCCAGGTCACAGCCCCAGGACCGCCAATGGTCTCTTGAGCCCCCGACTGGAGGACCCAGTTTGTGTAAGCCATAGCTCACTGTGTGACATCCTTCAGGAGAAAGACAAGAAGACCAGCACCAGCACAGGGACCGGCACCAGCCTTGGCATGGCTGGGGGCAGTGGGGCAGCAGGTCCTGGCATGGATCACTCTGCCCTCATACAGTTGCGAGCCAAGAACTACAAACGCAAAAGCGACGCCCACTTTGTGGACGTCATTAGGGAGGACAGGTAAGCAATAGGTTCAAAAATGGAGTCTATGAACTTATCTTTAATAATGATGAATTCAAATTGTATTAAAAGAAAAACCATAAACTTTGACACACCCTTTTCTCCATTTTAACAAATGTTCTTTTCTCTGTGGCCCCCAGTTTGATGAAGGACAACTTCTTCAAACCTCCCATCAACAAATTCAGCCTGAACTTTCTTGAGAGACCTCTGGAAAAGGCCTATCGCAGCAGCTACAAAGAGGAGGTGCACAAAACAATTTTAATATATAAAAATACAAGGATCTTCCTTAGATTTTAGTATGACATGATTAGACATATCAACAACAGTAAAGAAAAGGTTTTCTAAATGTTCAGGTCAGGTTGTGTTGCACTGATTCCACTGACTTGCAGCCCCCTACTGTTACACCAGTGCTACTACAGAAAAAAGAAGAACACATCCTTTGTGTGGTTGAACCTTACTGACTGCCATCATTTATTTTTAAATGGTAAAATATTCATAATATGAAAACATCTTTGTTTAAAAATCGAATCATCTGTCATGAACGTGACATGTTGAGGAACCGAATACAGAACAACGGAGTCAGATTTAAGGAAAAGAACATATTTTTATTTTAAAAAATGAAAATAAACTAAAAGTGATGCTGATCTCAGATAGACTTATAAAAATAAAAAAATTGAGCATAAATAATTCATTAAACTAAAAACATTATAAGAACTACCACTAAAAAGTTAACTATGGCAAGCTAAAGAAATTTGTGAGCATTTCTGACAGCTTAAAAAAATGTTTGAAAAAAAACAGAAAATAAGCCAAGTGTCAAAAAAAACAAATCAAACTTTATTTATTTGCAGCTTGAAGCGCTTTACATTTAAAAACAAAAACAAACAAAGGTTCAATAATAACCCAGACTACCCTTACCCCCCCCCTCCATTAACATTTATGTCCCATGACTCCACACACATTGAATACTCATAAGAGTAACTTCTAAAAGAAACTTAAGGCTTAGCTGTAGCTCTGGCCCTCACAGTTAAAACTGTAGGTGCTAATTCCAGTTTTTTTGTTTGTTTGTTTGGGAAGAAAAGAAGGCCAGAAAATCCCAAAAGAACACCAACAGCTAGTGCAACCAATGGAAGCAACTCTTGGGACATGAAATACTAAAATAATGCACTTACACTATTTACTTATTTAAACATTTAATCAGCATGGGGGGATTAGTCATTTGAGATGCCGCAGTTTGTTTTCAACGGGTTCCTCCTGTTCGATTTATAGCATTTAAAAAAGAAAAGAGGACAAAGTGGAGTTAGGCAACACGCAAAGAGAAACAAACCAAGAAAATACTAATTATGATACAGATTAAGTATATAATCCACACACACGAACGCACATCCACACAGAACAGCTCTCACTTTTAACCCTCATCCCTTTCCAGTTTTACAAAACACGTCAAATTAACATGAATAATGTTTAAAAACACTAAGAAGGAAAAGAAAAAGAACAAGGAACCTCTATCATTTAAACAGGTGGATTGTAAATATTTTAACGAGCTGTAAATAAGGTTACAGATGTGGGAAGGTTTTTCCATTCTTTGGAAACACAGAAGGCGTTTTTTTCTGAATTTCTATTGAATCTGGAGACGTGAAAATAAATTTGATCAATATGACGGAGGTTGTGTTGTGGGCTGAAGGGTACTAAATATTGCTTTAGGTTTAGAAGGACAGTTGAGATAACTATAAATAATCCTTTGGTTTTTGAACTGACATTAAGAACCAACCCAGCTGCGGTTACAGAGTGGACCTAAGCTGTTGTAAATGACATCCAGTGACGTCACTGACGTCAGCTCATGAGAACCGTGGGTTGGGAGGGGCTGGTGCTCAGAGTGCAGGTTTTTAGAGGAATACTCAGAAATGCATGAACAGATCAAAATACCGCTCTGAGGTTGTTTATAGTGAGGAATGAACATTATAACACACCAGAAACTTCCCAAATGACCCTGTTCAACAGTTTACACTCCCCAGTTCTTCATCGCTTGTTTTGCCTCCTTTTGCATCAGCAGCAGCTTGAAGTCTCTGGTGGTCGTTGTGGATGAGCGTCTTTATGTTCTCTAATAGTGAAGCAGCCCGTTGTTCTTGGCAGAAACCCTCAGGTTCCTTTTAATTCTTGGGCTGTCTTGCTTGATCTGCCCGTTTGAGATCTGTCCAGAGCGGCTCAGTAACATTCAGGTCAGGAGACTGAGACGGTCACTCCAGAACCTTCACCTAATTCTGCTGTAACCAATGACAGCTGGACTTGTGTTTTGAATCATTGTCATGTTGAAATGTCCAAGAGCGTCCCATGCACAACCTCTGGGCTGAATAGGAAAAGTTTTCCTCCACTATTGTGCTGCATTCCTCTTCCCATCAATTTTGACCAAATTTCCTTTTCCTTTGTAGCTCACACATCCCCAAACCATCAGCGACCCTCCTCCGTGTTTCACAGTAGGAATAATGTTATTTTCATCATAATTGTTGACTCCTGTCCAAATGTAGTCTTTATGGTTGTGGTCAAAAAGTTCAACCTTGGTCTCATCACTATAACTGACTTTGGTCCAGACGTTTGGAGGCTTGTCTCTGTGCTGTCTGGCGTATTGTAAGCGAGCTGCTTTGTGGGATTTCTACAAAAAGTCTTTCTTCTGGAGACTCGACCACGCAGCCCATTTTTCTTCAGGTGCCTCTTTATTGTACATCTTTAAAACATTCACACCACTGAGTCCTGGATCACAGCTGAAGTTTTTTGTGGGTTTTTCTTTGCATCCCTAATGATTTTCTGGCAGTTGGGACAGAAATGTTTGTGACCGTGGTTTGGTTTCAACAGAACCCCTCACTTTCCAATTCTTAAACAAAGTTCGAACACTACTGACCGGCATTCTCAGTTCCTTTACTGTTTAGTACAACTTAGTTACCTTTTCTCATAGGTCTTTTGACAGCTCTTTGGCTTTCCCCACGACTCAGGATCCAAAAATGTCAGTGCAGCTCTGGATGAAGGATGAAAGGGTCTGTTGAGAACCCAAAAACTGCAAGACCTTTTGCACACACACATTGGCCAAATCCAAATTTTTACCCAACCGCTACGGCATCTCCCTACCGCTTCATTTAACTTTTCAAACGAAGATATAAGAAAAAAATGTGTCATCAAATTTGGACAGCATTATCCCTCAATGACGCCATCAAAATTCAGATCATCTATGTTGGCGTGTAGCTGCCAGCGCTCAGAAAATACGTAACATCAAAAAAAAAAAAAATTTTTTTTTACTATTTATATTCAATGAAAAATGACCAAGAAATCCTCATTTCTTCCAGAGTGTGTAAACTTATGAGGACAACTATGTGTTTTAAAAGATAAGTGCAATTCAAGACATTAAGGCATTTCAATATCTCTGTTCTCTAAAGCGGAGAGGAATCAGACAAATTGGGGGTGTAATAATTCATTTTAACAACATTTGGATTCATATCATAATTAGTGGTTTCCGATTCAATTCATAGTCATTTTGAACGATCCAATTGACTGATCTCAAATGGATCAGAACATCTTCATCCAGAACTTCAACAGTGTGACTCAGAGATAAAGAGTGTGATAAAGTTCATTCCACTGTTGTTTTACCACATCAGAATAATCCAAAGGAACATTATTAGAACATTCTAGCACCACTGTTTGGTCACATGACTTTGTGTTTCCACAGACTGGATTGGAATGACGGTTGATCAGTTTTTACTGCATCACATGAGTGTTGTCCGCTGTGATAGTTGGTTGTTTTTACGCTACAGTAAAATAAACCTAGCGTGTCTCAGTCCAAATGGTATTTTCTGAGATTGATTATGGATTTATCTTCTTTTGAAAGGATTTTATAATTGTACAGGTTGATTCAATTCAGCTAATAACTTGCCTCAGACTGATTGAGCTGGTTGGATAAATCGATTCATTGATTAATCATTAAACCCCAAATAAAATACAAAGTCAGATTTGATCCTGCAGTATTCATAGTTTTTTTCTGAAATGTCATATAGTATTAGTATTTCCTTTTATTCATGATCATTTTATTAGATTTTAGCCATTTTTGTAAGGAATCAAAATCTTGCTGCAAAGAATTATAGTTGGTTTAGGAACAATAGATTATAGGATCATCTGCGTGGGGTTGAATACCACATTTTGTGCAGTACTTTGGCAAATCATGATTAAATATGGAAAATAGTGAAGGCCCAAGAGAAAAACCTTGTGGAATACTGATACCTTTGTTTATTCCAATCAAGTGTGACTGTAAAACACACATTGATAGCGATGATGAATGTAAGAATTGAACCACAAAACAGATGGAGTGGAAAGAATGCAAACAATGTATCTAGAAGCAAGTAATGGTCTAGTAAAGCAAATGCTTTAGTAAGGTATAGGAAAAAAAGTACCAATGCACATGAGTTTCACAAGAGCAGTTGTAGTGAAGAAGTTGTTTCCAAACCCAGATTGGCATTGAGATAATATATTAATGGTAGAGAGGAAGCTAGATAGTTGATTAAAGATAATGTTTTCAATGACTTTAACTACACTATTGCTTATCGAAATGGTTCTGACTGAAAACTGCTTGCACTTCAAACTTTTAGTGCCTGTATTTCTTCTTTTGACCTTTTAGATACTCTGAGATTTTCACACAGCATTGTTCTTGGTTCTTGTTCTAGGTGATGAACCAGGTTCAGGTGCAGACTTTTGCCAGCCCAACATTTAGCTCTTTTCTGGATGTTCTGCTTGGCTGTTTTGTCTTCTTGGCCCTGACCCTGGCCTGCTTCCTTCCATCTTTGGTGAGCTCCTCCACGGTTGGGTCCGCTGGATCTGCTGCCCTGGTCCTGGCCCCCATGGCTGGTTTTCTGGAACTGACCTCGCTGGTGCTTTCCATACAGTAAGATGAGTGTGTAAATGTGTATTTAGTGTAGAAGTTTCACATTGAAATATTCCAACTGTTTTACTAAAAGTGATTCAGTTTGATGTCCTTTTTGATCAAATAAAAAAACAAATGAATTATTTGGACTTTTCAACTGATACAAGCACTAATTATTTGGAGTTTAATGTAGTTCCTGAAAAATAATTTGATTGTTACACACTCACAACAACTATTGTGTTTTGCCATTTTTCTGATGATAGAGGACATATGTAAAGAAAATGAAGAGTAAAATTGTATGTCTGAGTATTTTTTTTTATCCAAATTGTTGTGAATCAGAAGCAGATAAAAAATACTGTTTGGGAACAATCAAATTTTTGATGTAGAAAATACACAAGCTCCAAGCTCTCTGTAACGGGGTGGGGAAGGGGGGCGGGGTTGCTCCGTGCCAACGGTCCCACCCACAACAGAGGTGAATTTCTAATGAACTCCTGCCGCTCTGCAGACACTATGTCTGAGAAAACGACAAAGGTTTTTATTTTGGCTGAAATAATTGAAAGACCTCTGAGAATGAAACTGGATCAAAATATGATCCAATAATACTCAGTGTTTAAGAATCTGTAAGCGACAACATTTAAACATAATTTTCAACCAGTTCCATCAGGGTGGGATTCTTTCTCTTGAGACTACTGTGGTTATAATATTTGAAGTAACAAAAACCTCATGACAATGTTCCTTTAGTTTTTTGACGTTGTTACTGAGTAGTCATCCTCGATCATTTGAACATCCTTGTCCTCCTCTTTTGCAGCATAACTTTTTTTATGAAGGAGCTGATGACCTGCACTCGCTCTATACTCACGGTGGTTTCTGGTTGGATATTTCGTCACGTGATTGGGGCTGTGTTGGTTTCCCTCCCCGCCATTTCTGTTTTGTCCCACCTCACCACATCTCGCCTTCCCTTTCAGGTAATTCTAGTCTTTTGTTTTAGATTGTTTCGAACTTGCAACATGATCCGGCTTCTCTGTCACTGTCGACTTGTTTGATAACAAAAAGAGAATGTCACAATGACATAAAATTCTGTTTTATCTCAAGTAAATCTGTGGCAGCAGCAGGATCTTATTTGACCCCCACTACCCTTTTTGAAGTATTTTATAGTATATATAAATATAATTATATATACTCTACTATACTATACTATACTTCACTGTTAAACGTGAAGTGGAACTTTGGAGCTCTCACTGGGTTTCGGCCAGTAAGAAACTGGACCACATGGATCTTGCAGTCTCTTAAAGATTGCAGCTCTCTGATCTAGCTCTTCTTACCTCTTCAAATAGTGCAGATCAAAGCATTGGTGTCAGGAAGAGCTGGAAATAATAATAGAAATAGGAAGAAGAAGGATAAGAACTCAATCAGTTTGGTAATTGCACTGTTGCAAGGCCAGGGGGAGAAAGTAGAATGCACATGTAGCTATATCTAAATATACAAAAACTATTTTTATAAGAAAGCAAAAACACCCTTGTTTGAAGAAGAAAAAAAGTTTTTTTCAGTCTTGCAAAAAAATAATTGAATCAAGAAAGTTTTTAAAAGTCAAAATAATCTTAATGTAATAAAACATGTCTTTGTGACTAGAATTTTTTTTCTTTAAATACGATTTCCTGTTTTAAGAATTTTTTTACTTATTTCTAAGCAGCCTGTTTTTGCAGTGTATATATGATGAACAATATGTACATACTTATATAGGGTCAAGTACCAAAATAAATTAAAGGATGCAGGCTTTGTTGTATAAAGTATAAGTAGAATAGGATATTGGAGCAGATTTTATGGACTGTTTGGAGAAAAAGTTCAGTCAGAGATGTGTTTGATAGCAGGAAAGCCTGTGAAATCTCCCCTTCACATAATCAGTCACTGACGGATGCCCCCCAGGGGCAACTGGGCGTCCTGCAGACAGTGGGATACATGGTCCAGCATGGATGGCAGTTTAGGACCCTGAATGATTCCAGGAAGCAGCTCAGGAAGGAGTTGGACTTCTTAATGATTTTTCCAGCTTCTTCCTTTCGCTGTTTGTGATGCTGCTGCTTCAGCGGGTGGCGCCGTACAGGATGGCAGATGCCACAGCAGAGCTATAGAAGGTCCTCAGGAGTGACCGTTTCACTCCACAGGATCGCTGTCTCCTCTGCAGGTACAGCCTGCTTTGGGCCTTGCCGTACGGCATGTTGGTGTTGATGGTCCAGTCCAGGTTACTGCTGAGGTGAACACTCAGGTATTTGTTAAAGTCCACCCTGTGGATGTCTCCCACCTGGATGTGCATGATGAGGCAGCAGCAGAGCAATGTCTGTGGAAGTCCACCTCCATCTCTTTGGTTTTCCTGACGTTGACAATGAGGCGGTTCTGCTCACACCGGTCCACGGTTATGTCATTTTTAGGCTGTATCATTGTTGAAGTTGAGAAGGAAGTTATTAAGACAGTCATTGTTGGAGCCATGAGTGACAAGAGGTCAAATGAATGTCAGCATTAATACAAGGTATATCTGATTCTTTGTATATTCAAAATCATGTGTTGTAGTGGTTAACACTCTGGAAGCTGGAAGGCTCTGGTTCAAGTCTTAGCTGGAATCTTTCTGTGTGGAGTTTGCAAGTTCTCCCCATGCATGTGTGGTCTTCCTCCAACATGCATCAATTCATTTAGGTTTTTATATTGGAAAAGATGAATCTGAAATGAGTCAGCAGAACTTGATTGATTTTCCTGTGTTTTACCTTATTGACACAACTTCATTTATTGTTTCTCCTCCAGGTTACCATGTTTCTCTGCTGTGCTGCCATCCTTGCCATCATTCAATACTGTAACTTCTGCCAGTTGAGCTTTTGGATGCGCTCAGTTCTGGCAACTACTACAGGAGTGACTCTGCTGCTAATGTTGTACAAGACCTTGCACAGGTACTCTCGCACACTCTCTACAATTTATATAGGTCAAAGGAAATAAACATTTGCACGTTTGCAACACCCAAAAGGAACTATTTAGACAAATGTAAGGTTACAAAATATAATATATATTCAGCCTAACCAGTTTAGTATTGTTTTTGTGCAACCTAGAAATTCTGTCCATAAAGACTATGAACAGAACCGGTGACAAAGAGCAGCCCTGCCAGAGTCCAACATGCACCGGGAACAGGTCTGACTTAGTGCCAGCTATTCGGACCAAACTCCTGCTCTGGTCATACAGAGACCGGACAGCCCTGACACCCCATACTCCCAAAGTACCCTCCACAGGACACCACGGGGCACACGGTCGAACGCCTTCTCCAAATCCACAAAACACATATGGACAGGATGAGCGAACTCCCACGAACCCTCCAGTACCCTAGACAGGGTGTAGAGCTGATCCACAGTTCCATGACCAGGACGGAAACCATATTGTTGTTCTTCGATCTGAGGTACGACTATTGGCCGGACTCTCCTCTCCAGTACCTTGGCATAGACTTTCCCAGGGAGGCTGAGGAGTGTGATTCCCCGGTAGTTGGAACACACCCTCCGGTCCCCCTTCTTGAAAAGGGGGACCACCACCCCTGTCTGCCAGTCCAGTGGTACTGTTCCCGACTGCCATGCGATGCTGCAGAGACGTGTTAACCAAGACACTCCCACAGCATCCAGAGACTTGAGGTACTCAGGGTAGACTTCGTCCACTCCCGATGCCTTGCCACCGAGGAGCTTGTTGACTACCTCGGTGACTTCAGCTTGGGTAATGGACAGCCCCACCCCAAAGCTCTCAGCCTCTGCTTCCTCAACAGAAGGCGTGTCAGCAGGATTGAGGAGATCCTCGAAGTATTCCTTCCACCGCCCGACAATGTCCCCAGTAGAAGTCAGCAGCTCCCCACCTGCACTGAAAACTGTGCCTGCAGAGAAATGTTTCCCCCTCCTGAGGCGCCGGACGGTTTGCCAGAACCTCTTCGAGGCCAACCGATAGTCCTTCTCCATGGCCTCACCGAACTCCTCCCAGGACCGAGTTTTTGCCTCTACTACAGCCTGAGCCGCAGCTCGCTTAGACTGCCAATACCTGTCAGCTGCCTCTGGATTCCCACAAGTCAGCCAGACCTGATAGGACTCCTTCTTCAGCTGGACGGCATCCCTTACTTCCGGTGTCCACCAACAGGTTCGGGGGTTGCCACCACGACAGGCACCAGAGACCTTGCGACCACAGCTCCGAACAGCAGCAGAGACAATGGAAGTGGAGAACATGGTCCATTCAGGCTCAATGTTACCAGCCTCCCTCGGTACCTGTTTGAAGCTCTCCCGGATGTGGGAGTTAAAGACTTCCCTGACAGAGGGCTCAGCCAGACGTTCCCAGCAGACCCTCACAGTACGTTTGGGTCTACCAAGTCTTTCCTGCCTCCTTCCCCGCCAACGAATCCAACTCACCACCAGGTAGTGATCAGTAGACAGCTCTGCCCCTCTCTTTACCCGAGTGTCCAAGACACAGGGCCGAAGGTCACCTGAACGACTACAAAGTCGATCATTGATCTCCTGCCGAGGGTGTCCTGATGCCACCTGTATTGATGGACACCCTTGTGCTGGAACATGGGGTTTGTTATGGACAAACTATGACGAGCACAGAAGTCCAACAACAAAACACCGCTCGGGTTCAGATCAGGGAAGCCGTTCCTACCAATCACGCCCCTCCAGGTGCTACTGTCATTGCCCACGTGGGCATTGAAGTCGCCCAGGAGGACAATGGAGTCCCCCGTCGGGGCGCTTTCCAGTACCCCTCCGAGAGACACCAAGAAAGCTGGGTACTCTGAACTGCTGTTCGGCCCAGAAGCCGAAACCACAGTCAGAGACCTGTCCCCCACCCGAAGGCGAAGAGACGCAACTCTCTCGTCCACCCGGGTGAACTCCAACACTTGGCAGCTAAGCTGGGGGCTCACGAGTAAGCCCACCCCAGCCCGCCGCCTCTCACCATGTGCAACTCCAGAATGGTAGAGAGTCCAACCCCTCTCGAGAGACTGAGTTTCAGAGCCCAGACTGTGCGTAGAGGTGAGTCCAACTATATCTAGCCGGTACCTCTCAACCTCTCGCACAAGCTCAGGCTCCTTCCCTCCCAGAGAGGTGACGTTCCATGTCCCAAAAGCCAAGTTCCATGACCGGGGTTTAGGCCGCCAAGGCACTCGCCCTTGACTGCCATCCAAACCACATTGCACCGGCCCCTTCACAGCTCTCCTGCAGGTGGTGGGTCCACTGGGGAGTGATCCCACGTCAATCCTTCGGGTTTTACCCGACCGGGGCCCGTGGGAGGAGCCCTGCGAGCCCCAACCCCAGGCCTGGCTCCAGCGTGAGGCCCCGGTAACGCCAATCCGGGCGATGTAACAGAATCTATGTTGTTTCTGCTCATGAAGGAGTTTGTGAACCGCTCTTTGTCTGGCTCATCACCCAGGACCTGTCTGCCATGGGAGACCCTACCAGGAGCCAAAGCCCCAGACAGCATAGCTCCCGGCATCACTCGAGCACTCAAACCCCTCCGCCACGTTAAGGTGGCGGTTCATGAAGAGGACAAATGCAATTAAATTACTTATTAGTCACTCATTACCTATTTAAAAAAGTAATTCACAACTCGTTAACTTACTTTACCTTTTTCCACTCATATACAAATTCTCAAGGGAAAAAACAGCTTCACACAAACAAGATCCTCTTGTTTTTCATTTAACAGAGTTGCTTTGAAAAAGAGATTTTTAACCACAATAAGAGTTATCTGGTTAAATAAATGTTAATAAATACAAATTTTAAAACTTTATTTTCAGATCAATAACCTGGCATCATTTCAATTCAGACAACAGTGTAAAAAATGACACTCTTTCTCTACATCTGTCATTTGTGCACAGTTCTGCGCTGCTGCAAATCTACTGAACTATGCACCGCCCCAATCTCACCTTTCCCCCCTTGCAGAGCACATGGAGAAACCCAATGTCAAACGCAAACTTATATTGACCACCAGTTACATGCAGCTTAGAGAGAAAAATAAAGTATGACAGGGTGAATTAATATAGAAAAAACGGCTCCCAGGAAGGATCCGGCGCTTGTCACTCCCACCACAGAGCGACTTTAGAGTTGCTTAAATTGTAACCAACCGCACGGGGCGGGTGTCTGCTCTCACCTGCTTCTCCTTGGGGATGACAGGATTCCTCGCAGCGTCTCTTTGCGTCTCATCTTTGAGCCAGTTTGGAAATCACTGTGACTGTAGCAATGAGGGCATGTCTGTGCTTTGATCTCCACGTCTGTGCGCACATGCTTTCACGTTTGCACCAATTGTTCTATTTTTTTTTTTTTTTATTATTAATCTCCATTTTGTTTCATCTAACCGAGAGAAAATGTCAGAGCCTACAAAACCTAAGTAATGATGTGAAGAGGGTTTCTATAGACCAGTAATTGTAATTAATTACAGAAATGTGAACTTTAATTCATTACGTTACTCCATTTCTGACAAAAATAATTAAATTACAGTAAATTGTTACTTTTTAATCCATTACCCCCAACACTGTCTGTACGCCAGAAGTTTGTGTATCTCCCAGTATCCAACAAAATACTTCATGACTGACACACAACGATGTGATCCATTTTCATAACATCCCGAGAGGTGGCCGTACGAGCCTCAAGGGAACTGCAAGACACACCTGTGCTCCCCTTAAGATGCAGCAGCTCCTTTCTATGACCCTCCACGGACCTGACAACCCAAAAACCGCTGCATGTGACTAAGGCCTTAATCACTTGTTTTGGAACTAAATGCTGGTTTGTCTGAGACACATAAAACACATTTGCAATTTATTCCTTTTTTAGTTTTTTGGGGCAAAAATGCATGTCTTTGTATTTGATCCGTCCCTTTTCTTGACTGAAACTGATCTCAACTCTTTCAGCTGGAGGAATAACAGCGTGCCTGTTCATGGGTGAGTGTCTCCGTAGCAACAGAGTGGTCTAATTAATGAATGATATTTAAAGGGTCAACGGGAGCAACTGCTCCAATAACAGCTGCAATAACTGCATACGTGTGTGGCTTTAGCTCATCCTCCAGTTGGCACCAGTCATACTAACTTCTGAATGTGCTGGAAATGACTCATAATGCCCATGCTGGCAATTGTAGTGACAACCAACCGTTAAAGGAGCTTTTTGTATGTATAAGAAGACTGCATTTGATTTGTTGATTTACTGAAACTTTACATTGGGTTTTTATAATATTTGCATACTTTCCTTTCCCCCTTTTGTCCAGCATTGCATCAAAGGTGTTTCCAGAACGTATCCCATCTTTCTGGGGGAAACTGGACATATGCAACTAAATTCTCAACAAATCCTCCAGACTTTTCTGCTCATCAGTAGACTATGAACATCACTCTTTTTCCATATTTCACTTTTAAAGGGGGACTGCATGATGGCAAAGTCCTCAAGTCCATCACTTCACAACAAAAAAGCATGTTTGTTCAAACCTCTGCTGAGCCCTTTCTGTACAGAATTTGCATATCATTGCCATGCATGTGTGGGGTTTCCCTATGTCCTCAAACTTTGTCAAACAGTTAGCAAGCATGTCTAGTCAGTGCTGGGCCTGGTACCTTCTCAAAATAATGGTTTAAGCCTATCTTGTTGTTTCAAACTTTTTATGTGTTAGTTAACTTGTTCACACCAATATCTGAAATTAACAATTAAATACTACTTTAACTGAAATTTCAAAAAGGCAGCAGGATTATAAAAGTTGTACTCCTAAATCTCTGTTTGAAGAATCAATTACAGAAAATTTACACAAGATTATTTTTTTCTATAAGCCTTTAATAATGTTTGAAAACCATTCATGGATTTGCACATTGTAGACATGTTTTTTAAACTTTTGAGAAACAAAAATTGTTCCAATGATTCACTGAAATCAAAATAGATTTGTGAAATTTGCCTTCTAGTATGTGACTCATTCATTTCCTTGCAATTAATATGGATTTTTAAGTCAGCTCTAAACTTTCTAAATTAAAAAGTCCTTCCACTGGTGCATCTTTGGAAAGTAGCAAAGATCCCTGTCCCGTGTTCTGCTCTTAGAAGGATGCCATCAGACTCTTCAGTAGGAAAGAAGTCCTTCACAGTGCTGCAGGCGGAGGGCGCGAATTCATGCAGTGACTCTGAGGTTGCCAAATTGTTGCCTCCATATCAGCAACTCAATAACATGTAGTGTCCTGAATCTGTGCAACTTAAACGTCAGCACACTCAAACATCATGGTACTAGTTAGCTGGACTTTTGCATTTAACCTTCCCCACCAGTGGCACATGATCAGCTAGTTGTCATCTTTGTAGATGACTGTCTTGGTTCTTATCTGGGTGTGGTTTTTTCCACTTACAAAAGTGATGTGTTGATGTGAACTATGAATATTAAATTATTTGAAAGCAGAATTTGTGATAGGGACTAAAGCAAAATGACAGTATAAGGACTTGCATTCATTAGAGCAGGCTGTCAGAATCCAGGCCTCGAGAGGTCTGGTGTCCTACATTTTTTCCAACCAACCTGCTCCAATGCTCCTGGTGGCCAAACACACCTGATCCAGGTAATCAACAGCAGATGAGACAGGATTGGTGGAAAACCAGCAGGAGGCTGGAGTTTGACACTCCTGGTTTAGGGCGAGATACCTGGAATACAGTGGAGGAAATGAGTAAATGGCATATACTTATATAGTACTTTTCTACCTTCATTGAAGGCCCAAAGCGCTTTACACACACACACAGATGGAGGCTCCGCTGCCAAACACTGGCGCCAACCTTCCATTAGAGGCAATGTGGGGTTCAGTGTCTTGCCCAAGAACACTTCGACACATGGGCTGGCAAGGCAGGAATCGAACCTGCAATCCTTCGATCACAGGCCGACTGCCCTTTCCACTGCACCACGGCCGCCCCATAATCAGAGTATTTGATCTCTTGCTGGTGTTTTGTAGGTTTGCCCACTTAAGAATAAACTGACAGCCTGTCATCCTGATGGTAGGTTCATTTAAACAATGACAAATAGAAAATCACAAAGAAAATCAAGAAATCGACTTCAATGAATTAATGTACATTTATATACATTTCACTGAGTGAAAAAAGTTCCTTGAAATCTTTTGCCATAAAGACATAAGCAGGTTTATTCCATAATCAGGAGGAATTTTGGTCCACTCTTCTTTGTAAATTACTTCTAAATGGTCAAGATTTCTGTTTGAAAACTTGGTTTAGGTCAAGCATAATGCCCTTTAAGGTGTCCATTATCAGAAATTATTTGGACGACACGCAGGCGTTCACACAGGCGCCTATAGCATGGTCCACTTACACTATGGTCACTTAGAAAAGAAGTAAATGCTAAATCAGATATTAGTACTTTAGTCCTGGTATTCTTCTGGTTTCAGTTGTTTACAAAAAAAGGCAGTTTAATCTGAACATCTCTGACTTGTATTAGTTGTTGTAACTTTGTGTTGAAATGATAATGGATGGTTTGGACGTCATTGTTTTCTTCTATAATTTTTTTCATGCTGCTATATTTTGTCTGTTTTTTCACTCAGACTAAACACTTCTTTGTTGACCTTGGAAGTATTGGAATCCAGCACTCAAACTCCTCAGGGACTCTTTGCCCTTTTGGTCCCAGAGGCCGTCTTGGCCTTTTTCCTACTTCTTCTTCTGGTCTGGTTCCTTAATCGGGAGTTTGAAGTCAGTTACCGTCTCCATTACCATGGCAACGTGGAGGCTGACAAGCACCGTGCCAAAATCCAGACAATGCGAGACCAGGCGGAGTGGCTTCTCGGCAACATTATCCCAATCCATGTGGCTGACCAACTCAAGGTTTTTATGCTATTTAAACAAATGTTTGATTCAGTTTTTCTAAATGTTTGGTGTTCCATGCACACGTTCTGATGGATCAGCATTAACCCTTTCACCAGAGATGTCGTCGCAAACATCTAAATAGCAGATGTCCTTTGAAATACCATAATTATTTGACTGTTAACGTCTTTAATATGTATCAGCTTATTTTAAGCGGAGAAAAACTGCTTTTCATATCAGCTGTCCGCCGTTATGCAACATTTAATGCCTTTCTCCGCAACAGAATCCAGGGATAGGCAACTCCAGGTCTTGAGGGCTGCATGTTTTTCCAACATTCCATGCTCTGGCATGTTCTAATCAGTCATGAGTAGGGCATGTATGTCTGGAAATCATGCAGAAACAGTGGCCCTTGAGGCCTGGAGTTGCTTCTACCTGACATAAATGCTGTATAGTGTTACACTTCAGCGCAAAGCTGCATTTCTCAGCTTCAGAATCCACTGGAATTGCATCAACAGCTGAAGAGTTACAATCAAGACTTGAGATAAAGCTCTGGTGTTAAAGGGTTAAATATACTCCAGTCAAAAACTATGAGTCACCTGTGAAGAAAATGTGTGTTGTTGCTGTCATATTGTTTTTTTTTTCATTTAAGGTGACCCAGAGCTACTCCAAGAACCATGACAGCGTTGGTGTGATCTTTGCCAGCATTGTTAACTTCAGTGAGTTCTATGAAGAGAGCTATGAGGGAGGAAAAGAATGCTATCGCGTCCTTAATGAGCTAATTGGAGATTTTGATGAACTCCTTCGAAAACCTGACTTCAAAAGTGTGGAGAAAATCAAGACAATTGGCTCCACCTACATGGCAGCATCAGGCCTGAATGTTCAGCAGCTGGCTGAGACTGAAGATGATTCTCCACATGCACACCTGAGGGCACTTTTCAACTTTGCCCTGGAGATGATGGGTGTCCTGGATGATTTTAACAAGAACATGCTGGGCTTTGGCTTCAAGCTTCGTATCGGTTTTAACCACGGACCTTTGACGGCCGGAGTGATTGGCACCACCAAGTTGCTCTATGACATCTGGGGTGACACAGTCAACATTGCCAGTCGTATGGACTCCACAGGTGTGGAGTGTCGGGTGCAGGTGAGTGAGGAAAGCCATACGGTGCTCAGTGCCATGGGCTTAGACTTTGAATACAGAGGAACAGTGAATGTTAAAGGCAAAGGCCAAATGAGGACTTTCCTTTACCCCAAAAGCGGAGACGGTGCTTTCCAGGATGGAACTGAGCTGGGAGCTGGAGTTGGACTTCTGTCCACGCCAGTACCTGTGAGTCAGACTGTAGTGTCTACTTCCCAGACAGAAGCTCCTCCATCCTCTTCCCTCTCCTCTTTTCTTCCCATGTTTGCCCCTGAATCCCCATGCACTTTAAGGAATTTGATAGCCGGTGTCGAACATGGACCTGCTAAGTCCACAGAAGTGAGGAATGTAGGACACGGGGGCACAGAGAAATTACATCAGCAATCCTTGAAAACAGACTTTTCCACCTCTTCCCATTCTGAACAAGCCCCAGAAGCTAGTGCTGCTCCTCTAGCGCTCCAGGAGGAAGAAGCGGAGGAAGAAGAAACCAACGAGCTCACAAAACTCAATGAGGAGTTTTATGCTCGCCTCTGATCTCTAATTTGTTTCTTGTGCTGGACTGATAACAAATAAGAGCAGATTGTCCTGTCCATGGAGTGCGCTTTATTCCACACGGACATCAGGGGCTTTGAAACAGCTTTCTCACTATTTTCATGAAAGTGCTGCCTCTGTGCTATGGTGGGCCATGGTGGGTCAGTAGGTTAAAACAGGGAAAAAGGGATTCAAAAGTTTCAGAGGGAAGATTATTTTTGACATTGTTCATGATTTTTCTTTATAAATATTCATCAAGTGCCTTAAGGACTACAACAGTGAACAAAGGAAAACAAGTTTTAAGAACTTGAGGCTGCAAGTTGTGGTTTCTTAGTCTGTGCTTTTCTTTTCAAGTATTTCTATACAAATATTTACTTTTGTGTCATGCCAGTTTGTTTTTTACTTGATCAAATTTTTTACATAATTTGAGGGATTTAAAAACAAAAATAAAAGCCAGTGGAGTATAAAGGATTGAGCAGGAAATAAATGGAAAAGGGAGGGAATTCCACAAAGCATTATTAATCTAGATGTTCTGCTTTGTTGTGAGAGCATTCAGTATTATCAGATGCCAGAATTCCAATTTCAAGAGGATACACAAAAGAAATCTCCATACAATGTCCGTTGAGTAGAAGCTACATGCACATTAAGCACAGTTCTTGCACATTGTTTTTCAACCACTCGTTGTGGGTAGTTATTACCAGTATTTCCTTCTGAGTACAATGATCAAACATTTTTGCAATTCAGTCATTAAAAAAAGTAATTGAATGCGGTAGTGTAAATCTGGATTATCTGAATAAAAGCATCAAAGAAAAAAAAGCACTTTAAAAATACTGAGAAAATGTACAATCCATCTTTTATATATACAACTTTCTCCCTTTTGTCAATTAAAAGATGTGCTGCCAGATCTAAATTTAAAATAACAAATTCTGAAAGTACTGTATATTTATCTGCCTCTGAACACATTATGACCTCCATACTTCACAGTATTGTATCCCATGATCATTGATTGTACATGAGAACTGGACTGAGTGGGGGCAGCTTTTACTCAGTCACTCCATTTGCCAGAATAACCATTCTTGATCTGATACCTTTTTTTCTCAACAGGTTCTTGATTTTTTTTTGGTTATTTTTTTCTGCAATTAAAGTTATTCAAGTGTAAACTGACCAATCAGAGGCCTCAACAAAAGTAGGTGGAGCCTGCTGGCTCCCACGTCCAACGTTCAAAATGTTTGTTTGACAGATTTTGTGTAGCCCGCTTTGTAGTTGTAGGGGTGTGGACTTCTGATTGGTGAGAGAGGTTGCCACAAACACGTTGACTCAAACCGACTCAGACCAATCACCGCTTACTGACAATGTCCGGCTCCAACATGCCGGCCTTCGAATCATGAAATATGGCAACTAAATTGACTTCATTTGGAGCTTGAGGTATACCGTTTTCTATGGATTACATCACACTCACTCAGTCCAGTTCTCACATAATCAATGGCCACAATCCACTGTGAGCTTTAGAAACCCAAACGATCTTGTATGCGAGTAAAAAAAACCAAACAAAAAATGTAAAAGATATTTTGTTGTTTGTTGTTTTCTTTTTTGTGCTTTACTATGCATTTTCGAGTGAAGAGAAATGACTAATTAAATGGATTCAATCTGTGCAGAACTCCAAGGCATTTCTAAAGCAATAAAAATGTGTTCTTTTGAATTTTTTAGGAAACAATCAATGATGACTAATAGGATGAATCAGGTGTTGGTGGATCAAAATGAATTGGACTCTTTCAAACTGATTGTTTAATAGATCTACTTATCAATAGCTGCATTGACATGAACGTTTAGAGTTTAAGCAGGACAGTGACGATCACCTTGTACATGGAGTAGCTTCACATCAAGGCAACACAGATTGTGCAGGCCTGAGCTTAAAAGCTCTGTCTAGGGTTTTCAGTGTTTATTAGTTGCCTTAGTGATTAAAAAAAAGAGAAAAAAAAGCAAACATTTGGTAATGCTTTTCTAATGACGCCGCATCGAGCAACTACGTGTCCCCTGCCTTCTGGTGTGTGACTTGCAGTCGACGGGTTGATACTGTTTAAAGTCAGTCTCCAAGTGGAACCGTCTACTGTATCAATATTGTGCCACTTTAATTGAGTGTTCTCTGGGTGCAGTGCAACCTGAACTAGTTGATTGTTTTATGGTGCCTAAAATGATGACTGTATTATTCTTTACAAAATTGTCAGTGAGCTTGTTTGAAGTCATCCTGTTGTTGTTCTGAGGATAGTGTGTGAATGTATGTTACAGACAATGCTCCGACAATGTTTCCCACAACTTTTAATTAGACAAGCGTTTCCCTGTATTTTGTTTTCCTTCTTTTGTATCTTTTCAGAAGCTAAGATGGTGCGAATAATTGTCTGGTTGTTTTCTGTGATCCAAACTTAGTTTGTGCTTTTGTCTCTGCCCTTCAACGTACTCGCTTCTCCCCTGCAATCTGTGGTATGTACAATACATTTTATTAAAGATTAACAATAGAAAAGATTTAAAAAACACAACATTCGGTTAGGCCAGCTCCTGTGTAACTGTTCTTGTGTTATCTGTACAGGAGCCATCTGTAGATTGCAGTATTTGAAAAGAAGGATGGTCATCTTCTGTGTTCCGGTGTTTTTTCTGTGGATTAATATGACCTTGTGCAAAGATTGAGAGATGATTTAAGTAATAGGTGTCCACCTCTGCTTTCCAAGCTGACATTTGTATATGCAGAAGTCTTTGCTTTTCACTGCCATTGTGTATTATGAACACACACCAGTGCCTTTTAATTTGGTAAATGTTTAATTAGTGTGTGTAAGCTGTGGTTATCACAAAGTTTCATCCATGATGCATAATTATGAAAACCCAAAGAAGCCCCTCCTGCAGCTATCACAGGAGCTTGAGGCTAAAAAAAAGTATTATAACATGAACTTTTTTGGCTAAATATTATAAATATTCTGTAGTATTAAAATGACCATTCTGAACTATCTTGTGTTTGCCAAAAATAAAGAACCATACCTGACAAAGTAACAGAAAGCGTTAATATCACTCACTGTTCTGCCTTATGTTGTCGAGTGATAGTAGAGCTTCATACTGCACAGTGTCCCATTGCTGATGCTGAAGTACCCCTGCACTGCACGGCACACTTTTTTTTGCCCAACTTACCTGATTAAGCTCATGAGCTCTGCAACGACCTAATACTGAGTCATAGTTGTATGAACCAGGATTGTTTGACAATAGGACACAGCAAAACAGGAGGACTTGAGGACCGGCTGGCCTTGGGAAACACAGATTCAGAGAATGACCCAGAGAACATTTCAAATGTAGCCAACTAGTACACACCAACCAAACGCACAATGTCAGAAGCAGCACAAATCTGTAAATGTTTGAAACATACACTGCCATATCTGTTTCTGTTTTTGTGCAACACTGTTCGCGTGTAAGCTGTTAGGTTTTTCTTTTTCATTTGATGACATTGTTCCTCTAAGTTGAAATCTTTATTCGTTATACTTTTATTTAATTCATTACCACTCTTTCTAGGTTTATGCTGGACGTGAAACATGTATCTCTGACTGGCAACCAACCAGGGTGAATGACGGGGTGTGTTTTTTGTAAAAAGGTGGTAAAACTGTTGGTAGAAAACAGCTATGTAAAACAATGATGGTGATTGCTTTTTGTTGAAACAGTCTGACTGGATTTGGAGACCGAATAATAAAGGGTAAATGTGAAAGGGTAGTGTGAGCACTTCTAAAAAAAAAACACAATCACAACAAAGAAAAATCACAGAATGACTCTTTTAAACGGTGAAAGCTCATGCTTTTTCATACATTTTACAAGAAACTTTATGTTTTCAATGACATTGGGGCACAGATTAGATGTTGGTGTTTGGATTAAAGTACATATGATTTGTGTTCATGAATGAAATGTATATTGTTTGTTTTGTGCATGTTATCCATGGATCAACTATCAACACATAATCGTAATCTATACACATTTGCACAAAGCACAGTGTTTGTACATTTTCAATTATTTTTGTCACAGATGATTTTTATACATTGTGCATGTGACAGATTTTATCCAGAAAATGATGAAAAAAGGTTGATTTACTGTGTGTCTGTATGTGTAATTGTTGAAAAAGATTTTCTCCTCATTTTTTTTTTCTTTTTTAATATGAGAGAAATAAATCTTTAAGCAGAAAACGTGAGCGTTCATTTGAAGGCAACATTTGGGGTAAACACTAGTTAATATGCACATAAAAGTGTGAATGGTAAGTAGAGTGTTTGGTGTGTTTGTAGTTTTGCATCTCTAACAGACGTTCAAGTGGATCAGACATGAGACTTAAGAGCAGCTCTGCTTGCATCTGGCGTGTCACACAACGTTTGGAAAGAATTTCAAACGATCCGTTAACCAGACCCGCTGAGGAGCACCTTCACATCAAAGTTTCTCTCTCTTATTTGCAACAGGATTCACTGATGATTATGTACTTTTAGAAACAACTGTTTTACACATACAAATTCATTCATATGTGACAAATTGAAATAAAGAAGATCCTCTGTGTCTTCCAAAATAATTTAAATACAAAATAAAATTTTAAAAAACATAATTAGGATATGATAAATATAATAGTTTTTATATTTAGTGGATAATAACAAAGTACAGTGCTGTGTAGTTTTTTTTTTTTTTTTTTACAAGCTAAAATCTCTTGGATAGATATTCTTCTGAAATTGTGTGTGGTGTTTTATTTCATTGATATGAACTTCTCAAAAGGGAAGACTAAATGTTTTGATTCTTGTCAGCCTGTCCTCATGTTGAGGCCTCTGAGCGCCCCTAGCGGCTGACCAGAGTAGTGCTCACGCAGGGCGTGAATGCGTTAACCCTCCCCCTCCACAGTCGATCTGGGAAAGAAAAAAAACTTTTTTGTATCGAAGGAATCAACAGCCGCCATCTTGTTGTGGCTCGGAATTAGGATTTCGTTTCAACACGGGGTTTCACTCAGAAATTAAACATACTTATTGGGACATGACAACGTCCTTTTAGCGAAAATCAAAGCTTGAAAATACATAGGGGTGCTTTTATGCGCAAAAACTGGAGTTAGATTGGTATTCGTCGGACAAAATAGGTCCGTATATCTGATTTCCCCTTCAGAGTGCGGCGTTTCAGCTCGTGTCGCCTTTCAGGAGCATTATTAATCGTTGGTAAGCGGAGGCCACGTCATGACTTTATCCATGTTTGTGTATGCTTTTTAAGATATAGCCTCGTTTGCATCTGTGCATTTTTGGGGAGCTTTGCGCGATTTTTGCATGAAGAAATTTGACGTCACGCAAAATGGGTACTTTGAACATCTAGCATTTACCTATCTCCCGAAATGCTGCAGTATAGCTGATTTTTTAAATTGCAATTTCGAAACGCGCCCTTCACATGGGGACCGTAGTAACTTGGATTATTTAATGACAATAATGTGGGTGTTGGGTGTTGGATTAACATGGGGTGAATGGCGGTGGCGAAGCGGGGCGCTATTGCATCTCTTTTGAAAGGCTCTGACACAGCGAGGAGTTGCTAACAGTTAACTTAGCCCGGCAGCAGCAGCCAATTAGCTAGCTATTAGCCAGTTAGCAAACGATAGCTGGTTGCCAGCTTGCTAATGTGCTAACTGAAAAGGTTTTTTTCCGAAGACAAGAAAACGTTCAGCAGTCAGCCTAAAACAGAGGCAGACGTAGAAAGAGGTATGGCTGAAAACTTACTCGACCACGGACCTCCAAGCACCAAACGACCGAAGCTGAATTCACCTGCACTGTCAGCGTCTGATGGACAAGGTAAAAAGCTTTTACACGTGAAACATGTGAATGCATCAATCTATCGTTCGTTTACTTTCATTTCAACACGTACGCTCCGTTTTGATGTCATAAGTAATCAAACACAGTTTTTCTGTCGGTGTCACACAATGTTTTTGTTTACCCTGACTGCCTGCTCAGGTTTGACAGAATGATTAGCACGTTATAAACTGCCCCTCTCCTCCCTTTAATATCCCATTGTAATATAGGGATCTGCTGTAATTGTCCAACTCATCTAATGTGAACACAGTTTAATTAAACAAATTAGCAGCTTCACTTTGTTTAAATAGAGCTATGTAATCGATATAAAGTGATCAGTTATGCTTTATTGTAGCTGTTCAGTTGATTTATGTTGTTTAAAAATGATGGTCTTCATTACCATCCAAGCTCATGCATGTTTAAGCAAAAAGTATGTAGTTTGCATGTGCATTGTTTTGAACGCTCAGTAAATGTTCACAAATAGTGTATTTGCAAAACAGTGAGAGGCTTTTTGCTGTCAAGTCTTTAGCGATGCTTTACACTAGACTTCTGGTATTATATTGAGGTCCCAATCTGTTGAGCAGAATTTATTTATTTAGTTTTTAATAAATGACAACCACAAATTCCAGTTTCCCACATACATAATTCTCTGGTAATTGCAAAAGGGCATTCATTCGTTTTAGATTTTCTTAACAATGTGAATAAGTGTATGAGTCTCCTAAACATAGGTGTGTGTGTTTCTTTTTTTTTTTGCAGCAAATGTTCTACTAATTTGTCAAAGCAATTGATTTTCTGATTGATGTTTGGAAATGTGTCTTATTTATGAAAGTGACTATATGCACGTAGACCTGCCTTCAGTGCTGAACCTTTTCTTGGTCGCATGGACCGAGAGAAAGGTTATGGTTAAAGTTAGGTTAATATGTGCGACCAACACCAACATTTAGTCTTGAAGGCAGTTAAAATGTGTGCGGCCAAAATACAGCAATGTGCATTTTGGCCGCACGTGTTCCATCTGGCCAAGATTAATTTCCATCAGTTTTTGTGCTTGGTTGCATGTAAATATGCTCAAATAACATCAACCTTCAATTATTACCATCTTTTAGTTGTACTTTGAAGTTTTTGGTTGAAACATTTGACTACTGTTATTTGACTACTAAAAAAGTGCCAAGTTAGGTGCACACAACTCTATTAACTTATCTATTAAATTGTACAAATTAACACTTGGCTATACTAAAAAAAGGCATTGTCATAAATAAAATTTACTTTTGTTCAATGTTATGAGATGAACTTTATTGAAAGGTGCGTTTGGTAAAGATTGATGGCATGTAACGACTGACAAAATAATCTGTCATATTAGAATCACTCACAGTGTCACTTCTAATGTAAATGACATGTAGAAATACTATTATTACATGGTTTTATACATATTTGTGCAAGTTTGGTAGTACTTACTTTCATAGTGCTGCTATAGGGGTTTACTTACAGTTTGATTACGTTTTTTAAAAATATAAAATAAGGTTATTATTGGTCAGAATTTTAAGTAATTATGTTAAAGCTTTTTACTTGTTCAGTTTGGCTCACGCTTTTAACTAAAGATTTTCTTGCAGTACTTTGCTGGAATTTCTTGTCTTTTACTCTAAACAGTTAGTGTGGCACAGTCATAGTGGACTCAACCGCATGCGGTCCGGCTCCGGTGCGGCTGTGAAGCGGTCTAGCTACGGCGGATGGCTCACACTAGCTACGGATAATTTTATTAATAAAAAGAAGTGGTGGTTGCATGTTTTTTTTGTCAATCTCTTGTAAATTTGACTTTTGTGAAATTTATAAGCACTTTTTAGGCATAAGAAAGTGTTTTAGTTATCTTCTAGGATGGTCCAGCATTTGCAGGGTAACTACTCTGCTACCATTATTTATTCATTTCTACACTATTGAAGCAAAAATGGAAAAAGTCTGCTATTGTTTGGGATGTGCAATATTGAATTGTGCTGATATAAAAATATATTTGTTCAAACACTTGTTGTCACATACTAAAAACTGATATTTTGACCATTGTTCTTTACATTCATTTCATTCATTTCTTTACGTTCATTTACATTTACACCAACTTTAAAAAAACATTAGAATTTACCTACAGCCAAATAAGCTCCAGGCAAACAAGAAGGCACTTTGGTTCCAAATAAACTAAATTTAGTTGTCTTAAGGCTCAAAACTTTCTTTTGTTGTGATCAGGCTCAAAAAAATATAAACAAAAAATAGCTATAACGAGTAATTAACTAAAAATGACTGTTTCCGACCACAGGCTATTCTGACATCCTGCAAAGAAATTCAAGCAGAAACTCTCCAAAAAGTCACAAGTTCAATGGATGCAAGAATTGTGAAGCTACAACAAAATAAGGCATCCCATGTTCAAATGTAATTTGACCTATGAAGATGTTTTTGATTGGAATAGCTTTTGATTTTAGTAAATGCAACCTCTTAATGCAGCAAATTCAACCAACGATCATTTTCAATTCTTTAGAATCTTCCAAATTGTGTGGAACTGTTTTGTGTAATAATGTGGAACAGTGCATTTGAAGGGTTTTATTTTTGAAAAAAAATACAGTTTTCTTCAGGAGGTTTGCTAATAACATTTAATATATACTCTAATGGTTAGTGACTTGAAAGTTATGCTGTCATTTGCATTGAGGATTTAGATTTAGCTCAATACTGTCTCTGTAATGTTAGAAATTGTTGATAAAGTGGATTCACATCTGTTATTGTATTTAGACAACTGTTTTTATGAATGTCCCATGAATTAAGGAATCATGTCTTGAAGTCCGCTCTGTGAAAATATTCTGACATTAAATCGGTCACAAATTGGCGACAAGCGGCACACCTCATTAGCATAGCATATAGCGTTGTAGCATGATAGCATCAGTGTGCAACAACACAGCTGTCTCCAAATCACCACTTTTTTTTATTAAACTCTGTTGCTGCTGTGAGTCCAGCCCGTTTATCCTCCATTTCTGTTCGAATCACGTTAAAAAGTCCTGCTGCTCCATCACTGTGCAAAAGTGTACAGAAGCTATGGGAGTCGGGCTGGGGGGGGGGCTTTACATGTCACGTGCGCTTGTAAATATTGCAACAAGCTTTTTTTTTTTTTGTCAGCCTTGTTGAAGAAGCCCCTCTGCTCGCTGCCGTTTTTGTGTCTGCTTGTTGCCAGAGACAGACGGACTGACTTTACTTCAAACAACAGAAGCCCAAAAAGCAGAGAGCTGGGGAAATAAAACCCTCCATTTGTGTAAATCAAAAAATTTAAAATAATCGATTATTATATTATTATTATAACAATGACAGTAAAGATGCAGCTCTGTCATGGCAGGATGGCAGGATGGGGGTGGCATTAAGCACAACACCAGCGCTGTAATGTTACAGACACGTTGCTAATACACAGTGAATTTAATTTTCTTATATTTAGAAAATACCATGTTTTTTTTTTTTTTTTTTACTGAATGTCTTAGGTATTCATTTAGTTGTATTTATCCACCACTTCTTAAAAGTCCGGTCTGTGAAAAATAACATAATATAAAAATATTGTCTTGACTTTAAACTGGTCCGCGATTACATTTAGGTGACACATGCGGAACATCTCATTATCATAGCATCAGAGCATCAGTGTCCAACAACACTGCTGTGTCAAAATCTATACTTCTTAGTTGAATTTTAGGTTACTGTCGTAAATCCAGCAGCTTTATCCTGCAGTTCTGACTGGATCCTGCTAAACATCGCTGCATGTCCCGCTGTTTCATCAGCCTAAACTAAACACTACCCAGAGGTGAAATACAGGAGTGACCAATGGGTTGAGGGTGTCTTGTATCTGTGCGCTTGTTTTAGTCACGTGCAGATGGTAGAGGAGGAGCATTATAGAAAACTAAATTTTCCAAAAAGATGGCTAATAAATATGACTTAACTTCAACTGGTGAGTGTTAATTTCGGACCCTTTTTTAGGACATATATTCTGCAGTGTGGCAGGAGTTCATCAGAAATGCTCATTTGGGTTGTGGGCGAGACTGTTGACGCAGAAGTTAGCTCAGCTAATTTTCCAATAATAATAATTTTTCTAATTTTCCCATCAACCTTTTGTCTACACTCTCTCCCTGTCACAAGCCCAAGCTAACACTAGTGTAGCAAAAAAAAAAACCCTCAAACAATATCTGAGCTATGCAGTTTTACACGTTTGAGCCAGATGGAAGCTCAGTAAAATTAAAACGTTAATGGATCAATTTGTCTGCAATTGGATGCTTCAGAATTGTAAGACTTTTGAAGACTTTGGTCATGTCAGTTGCTGCGTCACAAACCGGATATTTTTAAAATGTCCAGTTTTCATGTGATTCTGATTAAATGCGTTTTGAAAAAAGTTTTTATTAATCTTAAATTGTTTTTAGACATGTCCTCCATTATGATAAAAATGCTACAAGAATATGTTTAAAAACACCAAAAACACAACTTTCATTGGAGTGGGTCTTTACAATGCAGGTTTCCACTTTTATTTCCTGAAACAATAAGGTTTTAAGGTGTGTTTTAGAAGTCTCATTTCCACTCATGAAGAGTTGGGCCAAAAAAGCGAATTGCTGTAGTTTGAGAGCTGTTGCTTGTAGTGCTCAAGCATCATAGGTTTTTAAAGTGTGTGTGTAGGAAGGGAAACCAAGCTCCTGCCTTCTATTTCTGTATTTGTCACAAGAACCAGGAAGTCCCAAATGTTACAGTTTCTCAAAAGATCATTGAAGGGTAGTGTCAGGAAGGAGCAATATCCCATAAACTTCAACGCAAAAAAAGTCAGATTATAAATTTTAGTCAGATTAAATTTAGGCTAGGGCTGGGCGATTAAACGATAGCTATCGATATTGCGATTGTACTTTTTCTCGAAATGATTCTATCACGATAGACTTTAATTTTGTAGGGTCCGAAATTCCCACTCGCCAGTCGCGATCATTTTCTCCTCTTTGCCAAGTAAAACTTAGAGGGTTAGTCACCACATGGAGAGTAAATATTTGTGTAAATGTTTATGGTGGATAAAAACAACAAGATGAATGAAAACAGAGTCTGTGTTACACTGAAAACTGGGACCTGTTAGATGTTGTGCTCATCCTTCCGCCTCCCCCTTAAAGCTGCAGCTTTAATTTCAATAATGATATATGACAATAACCCAAAACATTTGACTGTTTTTAGGTTTTTATGGTCATGAGCTTTGGATCATGGCCAGAAGGACAAGATCTCAGATACAAGAAACTGAAATAAGTTTCCTCTAAAGGGTGGGAAGAGATCAGTACCCAGGTGGAGCTTGACGTAGAGCTGCTGCTCCTCCATGAGGTAGTCATTTGAGGTAGCATGGGGAATCCCTTTGGATGGCCTTTTGACATTTTTCTCATGCTTTTTAAAAAACAAAGTTGAAATGCAGAATATGACTTCACCCATTTGCCGATGCAAAATCTTAATAAACATGAACATTTTACAAAGACTAATAATAAATCCACGGTGTTCTGATTTTGAAAACGTACATTTAAAAACAATTTATAAAAAGATCAATTTAAATACATTTTTTTTCAAACATTAAATTGTTCCTATGCAATGCATTGTGGTCTATATTTGCTTATCCACTGAGTATTGATGCACACTGGTTTATTTCAGAGACTTCTGGGACATTTCTAGATTTTGGAATTATAGATTCCGACAGCTCAATGAAAGGCAAACGTTCTTCATAGTTTTCAGAGTAGTGAGGGAATTGCGATGCAATCGGCTGGCCTGGAGGTGCTTTGGGGAACCCCAGGAAGAATTGGAGGAAATTCTCTGCATTTTTCAATCATAGGTGACTGCTCCTGTAACCCAGCTCCACAAAACTGGAAAAGGATGAATCGATGTTTTTGATTTTAATTTCAACTGTAGATAGATGGAGAGAAAAAAATAATTTTCTTAAGTGTACACTGCAGACATAGTCAACATCAACTAAAAACAAATAAACCTATGAGCTTTTTGAAAAATATATTACACTCTTGGAATAAAACCACGCAAGAGTTTATATTAAACATGCCTTTTTTATTTCATCTTTTAGAGCTTGGGTCGCTGTCCTGGGATGATTTGGAGAATGACCTTCCTGATGAGTTAATTCCCAATGGAGGGGACTTGAGCCATATGGGTGGGGCAAGTGGCACCTCAGCTGGTCTAGTTGGGAGTGGTGGTGCCTCTATTGTCCCAGATGCTGCTGCAAAGCATAAACAGCTCTCTGAACTTCTTCGGACTGGTAGCACAACCAATATCACAGGCACTGGGCTCAACTCTGCCAGCCCTCAACCTGGTGGTATTGGGGCACCGCTGGGGACACCGCTGGGTAAGAGCCCTCTTGGTCAGGGCTCTCCAAGCAACCACCCGTCACCCCAGGCCCAGAAGGCAGGAACACCTACTGGAGTAGCCGGGCAGAATACCAGTAATACTACTGCAACAATGGGCTTGAGCACAACTGGTTTTAGTCAGACAATGATGAACAATAGCCAGGGTCATGCTGGACTCCTCAATCAAGGGGGTCAGCCTCAGCCTGGTCAAGTGATAAATGGCGGGATTGTACCTGGGACCGGGAGAGGACGTGGTGCTGGAGTAGCAGGCATGCAGTACCAGGGACAGACATTACAGGCAACTGCACCAGGAGGAAATGGAAGTGCTTTGGCAGAAACACTCACTCAAGGGGGACAGCAGATTGGAGCTCATACTAGCCTTGGTGCTGTCCAACAAGCAGGCAACATGAGCAAGGTAAGATGTAATCCCTGTTTTTGATTAGTATGTATTTGTATCAAGCATGAACGAAAAAACATTACTATTATTCTACTCATAGAAAAATATATCTAAACAAAAATGTGTATTTTAATGAAGGTCAAAGTTTGGACCTCCTGCTTCCTATTAGATGTTTTTGCTCCTTTGGCTGAAATTGTGTCATTGAGACACTTATTTTGTGGCATCTACCAGTCCATTAAATGTGTCTTAAGTATAAAGTGTCTGAATTTTAACAAAAGCAGAAATTGCATTATTTTGAAATTGCATTTCATAGAAAGTTTCAAATAGGAAAAAAAACATTTTCTTGTTCAATCCTGCCTTCTGTGCTCACTTGCCTAGTAATAAGATGTGCTTACTATAGTTTAAGTGATGTGCTTTTATTTATTTATTTTTAAGGATTTGCTTGTGTCAAATAAGCAAAAAATAAGAAATCTTGACAGGTTCTGAAACACTTTCACACTACTGTATGTTGTAATGCAAAACAATCAGTGTAAAAATTGTCAGTAAAAACGGCTTCGGCACTGGACTTGAATTTTGAAATCCATTTTTGACATGAATCTGATTTACCTGATTAGCTTGAGATTTTTCTGTTCATTAGGGTTTCATTTTATAAATAAAACACCAGTTTAGTATCTTAATGCATTATACAAAAACACAACATTAAATATGCTGCAGAGGACAAGACAGATAGAAAAATGGTCTAATACAACAAAAGGATAAAAAAAATTAAGATGCTAATATTTAACATTTCAACATAGCTGAGTATACATAAAAAACAACAATAAACTAATTCTGTTTTACTTTCTATTTGTGGTTGCATGTCTTAAAAAAAGCAAGACATTGTGGAATAAAAGAGACAAAAATCCCTCTTATTAAGGGATGGGTATTGTAAGGATTTTATCAATCTTGCTTTTTTATCCAGTATCTTACCTGTATTCTTATTGATTTGTTTTTTCTGTGTGAAATCAAGAAGACAGAAGACAAAGAAACTATTTACATGAAAATTTTTTGTTTTAGAATAAGTAAATGAACGGCACTTCAGTCAAGTTTTTCACGTGTATACCGCTAGCATACACACATGAAACAATCGCAGAGCTAGAGGTCTTAGTTTGACGGTCAAATGCTGTGCACTTTTCCACTACAAAATGGTGTATTTTAGCGCAGTGTTTGGACAGGTTACTGGTGTTGCCGCCTTTACAAACAGGATATCACCAATAATTTCCAGAATCAATTTGATTCACCAGAGACTGGATCTATTCGGATTACGATTTTTCTTCTTTTTTTCTCAATTTTTTTGATCCACTCAATTTGATTAAATTCAATCTTGGATTTACACAATTTACACTTTTAGACATATGTATTTTAGAAATAAATAAATCCATATCAGGGCTTTGCAATAAAATGAAATCTATCAATATCGCGATAGCACCTTTTCTCGATAGTAAAGTGAGCCTATCACGATTATTTTGAAGGATCCGAAATTAACACTCGCCAGTCTTGAGCATTTTCTCCTCGTTGGTCAGTAAAAGTTAGAGCATTAGTCACTACATGGAGAGTAAATGTTTACTTAAACTTAGTCATGTTTATGAGCTCTTCTTTTGGTGAATTTCATGTGTCCTCTTCTCTACCGTCTCTGCATGCAAGGTAAACAAAACACGCGGGACAGACCCCACCAATTCTGTCACTTCACCTGTACATCGTTTAGTTTGTCTGATGAAACAGCAGAATATGTGGAGATTTCTAACAGGATCCAGTCAGAACTGGAGGATAAAACTGCTTCACTTAAAGCAGCAACAGACAGATGAATAAAATGTGTTGATTTGGAGACAGCGCTGTTGTTAGACACTAATGCTATGATGCTAGCTTGTTAGCCGCTAATGCTATGATGCTAGCTAGCTGTTCTGTGTGATCACGGACCGGTTTAAAGTCGGACAGTATTTTCATGGACCTTTATGACGCGGTGGATAAATACAACAAGATGAATTCATAGTTGATTCATAAAAACTGTATTTTCTAAATAACAACAGAATTGAATCCACTGTTTTAGCAGCATCTGTGTAGCATAACAGAGTCTGTGTTACACTGAAAACTGTGACCTGTCAGATGTTGTGTTCAATCCTCCTTAAAGCTGCAGCTTTAATTTCAATAATGATTTATAATGACAAAAACCCAAAACGTGATACTGTTTTCAGGGCATTTTTTGTTCTGATTTAATATAAAATGTGATCACCTGAAGGTAGAATTAGAAAATCTCTAATAAATCTGTTCTTGAATTTGAGTTTACAATTAGTTGACAGTAAAGACGTGTCCGTACCTTTTATAAATCACTTTGATGCTATTTCATTTTCCTGAAAAAAAATAATCTGAAAAAAAAGTAAAATGTCTAAGGTATTTCTGTGTAAAATAGTGTCAGAATTTGGCTGATAAAAAAATATGTTTGTCTGGTAGATTTTTTTTCATCGTCCGACCATCTTGTCCAGTGTTTCAAAAATTAAATTTCGGTCCCTGTGTGGAGGTATTTAGTTAATTAAAATCTGACCAAAAACAGAATAAGGTGAACAGTAAATTGTGCAGAAGTCATGTTCCTTCTAACACTGGAAATCCCACCAACCTTTTTATCACCTGAAGCAGTGACACCAAACATGTTCAATCTCACAATGAAATAAAGCAGAATTCTCCAGAAAAACAACAAAGTTCAGACCTTCACAGCAGCAACAGTCTAAACTACCAGAAGAAATTCACAGAATTTGTTTTTATTTCCTAGATTATTCACAAGATGTTGATTAAAAATGTTTTTCAATTTTATGTTTATGTAAAATTTGAAAACATCAGCGCCACCGTGCTATGAGTGGTTAGCGCTCTTACCTCACAGCAAGAAGGTTCCCGGTTCAAATCCTGTCTGGGGGACTTGAACCAGTGTCACCAATGGGGGACCTTTCTGTGTGGAGTTTACATGTTCTCCCCGTACATGTGTGGGTTTTCTCCGGGGACTCCGGCTTCCTCCCACCATCCAAAAACATGCTTCATAGATTCATTGGTTACTCTAAATTGTCCCTAGGTGTGTGTGTGTGCGGGTGTGTGATTGTGGCCCCTGCGACAGACTGGTGACCAGTCCAGGGGGGTCCCCTGCCTTCACCCATTAGTAGCCGTGTTAGGCTCCAGCAAACCCGAAAGGGATAATGCGGTTTGGAAAATGAATGAAATGAATGAAAACAGAATTTATTAGTAGAATTAATGTTTTTTTTTTTAATGGAACTGATCAAGCAGTTTAGTGTTGTGTTTTATATAAGTTCTCTTTTGAAACTTGAAAGCTTTTGCTTTACTTTTCAGTTTAGTTTGTAATATTTATGGCTTTTTAGTTTTCTGGGGAAAAAGACAGTTGCATCATGCTCCTTCAGTGCATCAGTTATGTTTAAAGAATAATAAGAAAATAAAGATCTAAATCTTAACAACCTGTTGATGAGCGTTCATATTAAACAAATATAGTTGTTTCATTTAGATTGGATATGTATCATTATCGTCTGATACGGAAAAAAAACAGTATTGTGATTTAAAAAATTCACTATTGCCCAGCTCTAATCTCAGATATGTGTGACGCTTGTTCTGACCTCCAATGACCAGCGCCGTTCTTTCACTGACCACAGTTTGAATTCTACTATATAAATATAGCAGTGAGTGACTGGCTGCTCTAAATAACTTATTACCAGAGTTAAAATGTTTGAAAGGTAATAAGAAAGACAAAGTCAAAAACAGGCAATGATTTTTGTTTCTGCTTCACTGATTTGGCAATTTTAAGAGAAAAGTTTAAAAAACACAAATTCATCTCAGATTCAAAATTGGGACACATTCTTGTGCACAAAGCTCTTCTCCACCTTAAACTTCAATAAGTCCAAGTACAGGTTTAGACTTACTGACAATCATCTTAAAGCCAAACTGAGGGTCTGAGCTGCTTCCTCCCTCAAACCAAACGTTGATCATCTATGTAGAGGAAGCTCTGCCAAATGTCCAGTTAGAAGAAGGTTAGTGAAACCACGTTCAGAAGATCCCATTGATTGAGGTTAAAGAAATGTAAAGTTTAAGCCTTTTTTGTGTTTAACAGTTAAAATGAAACCGTGTTAATTGAACTGTGTTAATAAGGACGTTTAAATCTGAATACAGCAGATATAGAGACTGAATAAACAGAAAGCTGACATTTACTACTGATTTATGTACATAATGATTTTAGATTAGTTTCTATATTTGGTGATTGATTTTATTAATAGGTTTGTACAGAAAACAGTTAATAATCATAAAACAGTTACTGTTAACAGGACCTTTCCTGTTCCATATAAGTTTACAACCAAAGAAGGGAACTAACAGAGGAAGTTATAAAGCTGTTTACACTAAAGTTCTTTTTCATCCTGTTTTGTGTTATAAAAATAAAAATTTAAAAACCTGAGAATATATGATTTTTTTTCATTTTAAAGTCAAATTAGCATTGGCTCCCAGACACTGAGGTTGCAGCCCAGAATCTGCCTTCAGTGGCCCCAAGACAAATTGAGTTTGAGACCCCTGTGCTAAAACATGTAGTCTATGACTGAATGTATTTGTCTTCAGACCAAATCTACTGAAAGACAAAAGAATGCTTGAAAATAGTTTTGAAAGTAAGCAATCAGTCTGGAGTAACTCCTAAAGTGTTATTTTTCCCCAATGTCCAATTTGAATTTTAGACAAAAGTTCAAATTAAACTGAAAATGATTTTTTTTTATGTTGCTGCACGGTGGTGCAGTGGTTAGCGCTCTTGCCTCACAGCAAGAAGGTTCCCGGTTCAAATCCTGTCTGGGGGACTTGAACCAGTGTCACCAATGGGGGACCTTTCTGTGTGGAGTTTGCATGTTCTCCCCATGCATGTTTGGGTTTTCTCCGGCTTGCTCTCACCATCCAAAAAATATGCTTCATAGGTTAATTAGTTACTCTAAATTGTCCCTAGGTGTGGATGTGAGTGTGCATGGGTGTGTGATTGTGGCCCCTGCGACAGACTGGCGACCAGTCCAGGGTTAGGCTCCGGCAGTCCCGTGACGCCGAAAGGGATAAAATGGTTTAGAAAATGAATGAATGTTTTATTGAAGCCTCTATATAATTTTGGGTTCTTTTTGCGGCTTTATGTCACATTTTAATACAAAGAAAACTGTAAATAAACATAAAAAACAAACATTCAAAGTCAAATGGAAAGTGATGACATGCAATAAAATTGTGTACTATGAACATTTTTTAAATAAAGTATTCGATCTAGGCTTTGAAATATTTGGAGTTGCTAAAGAGTTGCTTTGCCAAATTTAGCAGTTGCTATAGCAACCCCTAACTACCCCCTGCTGCCCCTGGTATTAATGTTTTGACGTACTTTAATAATGTTTTATTAAATATATTTTGCAGCTTTTCAGAAAAAAACATTTTAGGCTTTTATCTTTTGGTTTTTTTCTGTTGCCTTTTCTTTTTACTGGTCTGATAAATGGTCTGTCTGAACCATAACCCTGAGTTTTGTGATCTGTTGCACCCCTACACTTACCTGTGATGGGTAGAATATCTGTCCTACTGGTCATATCCCAACTAAGTTTGGTATCATAACCAACCAAGAAGACTACAAATAGATGAAGAAATTTAACCAAAACTGGGAAAAAGGGCAAAAACACACTTTACTGGACATTCTTTGATCCTTTTTATAGTCAAAATTAGCAGAAAAGTCCAGGAGGACATTTTAAGGCTTATGTGTTAAAGTGTTAAGTAGATAGCATAGCGCTGAGCACTAATAACTGTAATATCATAACTAAAGTTTAATTTTATTTAAAGTTCAAGTGTAAAGTAAGGGTACACGAAAGATGATTGTTTGATACTCTGGACTGGCCGACACCTTAGAACAAAACAACTTTTTAAAAAAAAAACTTTTTCTAGCCGTTGAAAGATAAAAATCTATTAAAAAATCTCTTGACCCAGTTTGCAGAACTTGTTTTGTAAATATGGCTCTTTTTTATGACGGGTTTTGTTTGTTTCTTTTAATTTTAGTTGGCCTTGGGTAGCAATGGAGGTCCATTTGGGGCTCAGTCATATGGTCAAGGTGCTGCGGGACCAGGCCAGCAGCTAAACTCTCAGCAGCAGCTTCAGAGCAAGGCCGCTCTTGCCAACAGCCTGCCGCAGTTCCCTAATGAACTCAAAGGGGCTGCTGTCACAAGCATTTCAAATATGGTCAGTGATCGTCACACACATCATTGTAATCGCAGCAAACATTTCCTTTGTACATGGTTCCACACATTATCTGCACGCCTGTAGAAGGTTTAATATATAGCATATATAAATAATCAACGAGGTTATTTTTCCTCCTGGAAACAAATCTTTTTTTTTTAGGTTTCATGTTTATTGGTTTAGTTTGCTGTTTGTATTGTTAACACAATATACAGTACAAACAAACAAAACAATTAAAGGAATAGGCAGAAGCTTATGACGCTTATTTGATGCCTTTCCTTCAATACCTGACAATGTCCGTGCTGATCAGTGGTTCAAGAATGTTGTTAAAAACTTGATTTTCCTGTTTGTTGGTTAATTTGCTGTTTTTTGTTGTTGTTTTCCACACCCAAACATCAGCTCCAGCAGCAGCCACAGCAACAAACAACGATGCTTCCACTGGCCAACAGCGGTGGAGTGACGGTCCCTTCTGCAGGCCCAACAGCCGATCCTGAGAAGCGCAAGCTGATCCAGCAGCAGCTGGTCCTGCTGCTTCACGCACACAAGTGCCAGCGACGAGAGCAGGCCAATGGGGAGATGAGAGCCTGTGCTCTGCCTCACTGCCGCACCATGAAGAATGTCCTCAATCACATGACCCATTGTCAGGCTGGCAAATCTTGTCAGGGTAGGTTCACACAATTTGAAGTGAAAAACAAAAGTAATAAACTGTTATACTTTACCGGTAATTGATGTGGTTTATCTGATCTCAGCAGAAAGAGCTGGAGTCATGACTGGCTCCTTCTTTGGTACTTTTCTGTACCATTTGATCAGGTCATACTTTGTCATCCTTTTTGTTACACACCAGGTGTAAAGTGAAGAGGTACAGTCACAGTAAGGGTTCATTTTATCTCCAGTCCCTTCTGCCCTGGACACCCATCTGTTTAGTAAACAGTTTATCCACACGGCAGCTTTTTTACTCGTTACAAAGTAATTCTGTACTTAACCACACACGAGGTGCACTGTATTATAAGGCGCAAAGAAAAGTAATTGAAGCATAACAGTGAGTTTAGATGAGCTTTATTTGACTATTTAACAGTCCACTCACTATTTTTTTTTAAATCAATTTTCT
Organism: Oryzias woworae; assembly: GCA_016861445.1. Classification (NCBI taxonomy): domain Eukaryota; kingdom Metazoa; phylum Chordata; class Actinopteri; order Beloniformes; family Adrianichthyidae; genus Oryzias; species Oryzias woworae. The sequence continues at coordinate 247,374 of BOLG01000128.1, forward strand.
CCCGCTAAACATCCTGGGTGTTTGAATTAAACAGCAGCGTAATCAAACATGATGGCTTCTGTCTCATCGTTGTCTCGTTGTCAGAGTTGGTCTCATTTCCAGGCGGTTGTTAATCAATGATGCCGCCGGCTTTAGCGAAAGCTTGGACAACAGTTAAAGGAGTGACCATAGCCCAGGCGTCCACAATCCTTTCACGTATGGGGGCGTAACTTGCCATGTGCCGTCTCCCAGTTTTATTAAAAGAGCGTCATCTGTCATCCATCGCTCCCACAAACAAAGACGCGCGCTCTGTCTAGCTTTTCCTCTTTTTAAGGTTTAAAGGGAACCTTGCACAGCAGCCTGTTGGAAAGTTGGCATTTTCTGGGAGGAGATGCAAGCACTCCTTCCAAACCACTCGTCTTAGATCGGGATCGTTTGATGTATTTAGTTAGCAACAGTTACTGCAGGAACTTTTCATGTCATTTAACTGCTTACCCTTTAAAGAAAATGTGTATTCAAATATATCACTTGTCAGAGATTTTAGGTTTGATTGATTAAATTTGGATTACAGAGTGAAACACACATTATTTAAATGTTTACTTTTGTTTTGAACATAATAGTTGAATGTATTTGTTTTTCCAAATTGTCTTAGGCTGTTCGTTTGATTTATTTTGTAATGAAGGTGAGCTCACTTCAGAACATTTTGTTTCAAAGATATAATCCTTGAAGTGCAGGATAAAACTTGAGCTAGAATGTTTGATTGATTTGTTTATTTCAAGCAATTTTATATGAAAAACCAACACAGAGTAGCACACACTTGTGAAGTGGAAAGAAAATGATACAAGAGTTCCTTTTTTTCACAAATAAAAAACTGAAAAGTGGTAGTGTGCAGAAGTATTCAGCGGAAATGGATATATATGTTGATCGTTACAATTGGTTCAATAAAGCATCAATTCAGAGAGGAAATCCACTTTACAAATTAAAACATTTCAGACAAAAGTGAAGGAAAAATGTTAATCACGATTGATCACAATTCAAAAGTGTGATTAATTTGAATAATTTTTTTAACCAATTGACAGCATATATTTAGAAAAAAAAGCATTTTTAATGAATGTCCTTTAAATTCATTTAGTTGTATTTATTCATCATGTCCAAAAAGTCCTCTCACACAGAACAGCTTATTAGCATAGCATCATAGCGTCATAGCATCAGTGTGTAACAACACCACTATCTCCAAATAATCACTTTTTACTGACCTTTCTGTTGCTGCTGTAAGTCCAGCAGGTCTATCCTTCAGTTCTGACTGGATCCTGTCAAAAATCACCACGTCCCACTGCTTCATAAGCAAAAACGACATGCTAATGGGACATGAACTAACAGAAGTAACTAGGAGGTATGGAGGGTGTCTTGTATGGAATGCTATTATTTACCTCGTGTGCAGATAGCAGAGGAGGAGCATTAAACAAAAGAGATATTCACCAAAAGGATAGCTTATAATTGTGACTAATTTGATACAAACATTTGCTCATCATGTGGCAACTAACCTCTAACCTTAAGAGGATAAAATGTTTGCAACTGGCAAGTGGTGAGTGTTAATTTTGGACCCTGCATGTATGGAATTGTAATGTAAAAGTTTTAGGAAATCATTATTATTAAAGAATAGCTTTTTCTTAGCTAAAACACGAGTAAATAATACCAAAAGTATAAATGGTTTAAATCCAAAGCATTTATCTATGAGAAGGCATTTCATAGCGACAGTTGAACGGAGCTTAAAAAATGTCATGAAAATGCTTGGCTTCATAGACATTCAATAAAAAGAAGTTTAATCTAAATTGGCTGATTGTTTTTATTATTTTGTTGTCACTAAAAACATCAAAGAAAATGTTTAGATAAAGAAATTCTCTTATCTCATCTGCAGTGGCTCATTGTGCATCGTCCAGACAGATCATATCCCATTGGAAAAATTGCACACGACACGACTGTCCTGTCTGCTTGCCTCTAAAGAATGCCAGTGACAAGCGCACCCAGCAGCGTAAGTGGCATCCTCCATCATACTCCTCTTGCTTTGAACAAAAAATTGACTGGAATTGCTTTGACTGGATATTGAGGAGCTACAATAGAAAGTCTGTTTTGTTGGGATTTGAACTTATTTCAGAACACAAATGTATTACCTTTGGCACACTAAAGAATGACTTTTAATGAAACGTCAGTTGTTTTTGTGGGATCTTTTCCTACCGGAAAGTAAGACGCCTCGATTTCTGAGGCTCCGCCCCTTTGCTCCTTGTGGATGCTGCCATTTCCAGATGTCATCCTACAGCTGGCCTCTGCAATGTGTCTGTGTTTCACCAATTGTTTTTATCATGTTCTGATAGCATTTCTCTCATGATGGAGGACATAAATAGAACATGTATGTTTAAAACTGAATTTCTGAGTTTTTCTTTATTCAAATTGTGGTGAATCAGATCAGATGAAAAAACGCAGAAAATGATGACAAAATGAAGTTGGCGGGAGAGAGTGTAAACAGTGATGATGGGAAATCAACACAGCCTTGCTTCTGTGCCGATGGTCCCGCCCACAGCTCTGACGTGAATTTCTAGGGAACTCCTGCTTCTCTGCAGAAACTGCTGTAAAAAAACAACAAAGCTCTTTAAATTGTGTCTAAAAACTGCATAATAATAATAATTGAAAGACCATCGGGAATGGTTTGAAAACAGATCAAAAGGTGACTGGAGTAGGACTTTAAGGTTTCATGTTTTTCTGTCTGTCCCTCCTAAAGTCTTGTGCTACACACCAGCTTGCATCCCATCACAGCCCCAAGCAAACATACAGTTTTGATCCAGATTCCTGCTCAGACCAGGAAAACAAAGACGTGCATGAATCTATTTGTCTGCAAGTGCATGAATCAGAATGGAGCGGAGCAGAGAGACTTTGACCCCACCCACTTCAGTTGCTGCGTCACAACTGAGAGCCTTTTCCAACTGGATTTTTTCATCTTCTCTGATTCACCGTGATTTGAATAAAGATGTACAAAAAAAAATCAGTTTAAAGCGTATTTTTGTTATAAATGTCTTCCATCACGAGAAATGAAGAGAAACAAAAGCAAGTGAGAGTTTTTAAACTGTTGCCTCTTCACTTCCATTACAAACTCACTGTTCTGTTCTTTTCTGCAGCAATGGTGAGCTCGCCAAACCCAGGCCTTCAAAACCCTATGTCCTCTGTTGGCGTGGGACAGCCCAGTGCCCCTGCCATCAGTACCTCAGCACCAATAGACCCGAGCTCCATGCAAAGAGCCTATGCTGCACTTGGTTTGCCTTATAGCAGCACACCCACTGGACAGAATCAAGCCCAGCAGGTCCCAGGACAGGCAGCAGGTCCCCAGAGCTCCCAGCCTCAGCAGCAGCTTCAGCAGCAAATGAGATCCATCAATGCTATTGGTAAATTCTTTTGCTTTTGTTTATAAAATCAGTGGTTTGATATATTTATAGTTTCAAAAAATGATTATTCTCTCACAAAAACAAAACACTAGTAATAATTGAAAGTATAGTCTTGTGTCAGGTCTGACAGAAATGTAATTTTATTTCAGTAAAAGACACTTCTAATCTCTGAACTTTTATATGAACACCAACCTTTCTTTAAAGCATCGACTTAACTTGGTCTACAAATATTACGCAGCAACGGTATGAACTGTTTACTCTTTTGTTTGTGAGTCAATCCCAACGACAGTATTGAGCACAAAGCAGTGAAGTCCAGCGATAACCTGCTGGGCGCTCACGTTATGGCTGTGGTCAACTTTGTTGTTTACAGTCTGATTTTTTTAATATTTTTTTAATAGAATTGTTTTGCATGCAGTTTAAAAAAGACAACCTTTTGTCTTGTTGTGTGTTCTTACAGATCAGTGTGTTGTTGTTGTGAATCTTAGACATTTCAAAAAGTAACAATGACATGGAGCAACAAGTGAGTGTGTGTTTGTGTTGGCTGAGATCACTGGGAGCAAATGCTAGAAACTTCCAGCGCACCTGAGTGCAGCAACAGTGAGCTCTTAATGAAAGTGCATGCATTTCGGAAATTCCATGCAGTCCCTGAACGCACCAGCTGCTGCGGCAAATGTGAGGATTAAATCTGTGCCATAAAGTCAGAATTACATGTTTAAACCAACTCTGGGATGGATGTTTGTGGTGGCCAAGAGGGAAGGGAAAGCAGACAGACACCTAAAGTCATGGTTGTGAGTTTGAGTCCCGTGTCAGAGATGATGACAGTCTCACCTGCCAAAGAGGCTGGTGAAAAAGTTATTCTATTCTTTAAAAAAAAAAGTTTTACCTGCAATTGGCAGGTGGGAGGGTGGTAATCTAAAGCCCTGCATGTGTATAAATATATATATGTGATTCAATTCAAAATGCAAAAACATAATTAAAAAAATATCTTAGTTTAATTGAGGTTTCTTATTCCATTCATGAAAATAATGTTTTGAACCCTTGAACTCCTGCTGTAACACTCTAGAACAGGAATGGGCAACTCCAGGCCTCGATGGCTGCAGTGTTTGCATGATTTCCAGATATCCAAGCCCTACTCATGACTGATTACCTGGTTCAGGTGTGTCCTGCCAATTAGAACATGCCAGAGCATGGAATGTTGGAAACACATGCAGGAATGCAGCCCTGGATAGGCCTGGAGTTACCTGTCCCTTCTCTAGACTTCTGGACCTTTTTACCTTTATTCATCACATAATCTCAGAACATGTTTGAGTGAAATCCTTTGTACCTTTTTTCAGAATAAGTTTCACCTCTAACATCCCTCAAGAAATAGTCTTTTTTTAAAATGCTTTGGGTGCTTAAATTGTGCGAAATGACAAAAAAAAAAAATCAAATTTGTATTTTTATCACATTTTTCCTTTACTCTAGATGAACTAAAGATCTTACTTTCACTATTATAAACCAGCACAAGAAGTTTTGTTTGTCTGGAGGATTTTATTTTTTGTCTACAGCTTGTTGAAGTGCAGAAACATACCTCAACATGTCTTTTTCACAGCAGTAATAACTTTCCGTTAAAAACAAAGCAAAAAACAGCATTTCTACCATCGACTTTCAGAACCACGTTTCTTTCAAAAACAGTCGAAGAGTTACCATAGCTCAAATAGTGTGTTATTTCCTGTGCTCTGCATTAGTTTCAGTGTTAAACAGTTAAACACAAAGTAAAGTTAATTTAAATGATTTTTAAAAGTTTTTAGAAAAATAGATACAAGTTAAAAAAATGGATAAAGTAAAGTTGAAGTAAAATATGTACAACTCTAAAAACATATGAACTGTTCCAAAAGAACTAAGGGAATGCATGGTATGATTTTTTTGGTTTAGGACTAACACTATTTTTAATCTTTACAGGTAACCAGATGACTCTTGGAGGTGGGACAATAGGTGTGACCACTTCAGAACAAACTAATCTGCACACGGACTCTCTTCCTAGCGCACTCAACAAGTTAGTTCCTGCCTCATTAAGTAATTACTAATTAATGTAAGATAAAGGAAACGGACGTGGATTTTAAGTATTAAAGCCATTATTTCTTTGTCTGATTAAAGTTTTTGACAAAAACAATTGTGCAGTAACATGTACAAATACGTTTAAACTTTCATCTTTCAGTCAGCTGCTGTCTGATGGATCATCTGTGGGAACAATGGGAAGTCTACCCACAGCATCCCCCATTGCTTCCACAGGCTCCAGGAAAGCCTGGCATGAGCACGTCACTCAGGACCTGCGCAATCACCTTGTTCACAAACTGTAAGTCTAGACCTCAGCTATACTGATGTTACAGTTGTAGATGTAACTGTAATAAAACGTTGAAGGCTGTATCGCTATAAAGTCTGTCCTTTTGTGGCAGAGTACAAGCCATTTTTCCCACCCCAGACCCGGCAGCTTTAAAGGACAGACGAATGGAGAACCTGGTGGCTTATGCCCGGAAGGTAGAAGGGGACATGTATGAGTCTGCCAACAGCCGAGTAAGACATAATAAAAGAGACGCCTTCATGAAGACCTGACGAAGGTTTCATTTTGTCCCTTTTCTTCCTTTTTCAGGACGAGTACTATCACTTCTTGGCTGAAAAAATATACAAAATCCAAAAGGAATTGGAAGAGAAGAGACGTTCAAGGTTACAAAAGCAGATCATCAATCAGGCATCAATCACTCAGGCGACACTGCAACCTGGCGCTCCCCAAGCCAATGCTTTGGGAACAAGGCCACAGAGTGAGTGCATCTTTCTGGCAAAGAATCCGAAATGAATGAAACGAGAAGTTTTAAAGTTCTCCCAAACACCAACACAATGATGGTGCATTTCCATTAGGGCCATCTCAGCACGGCTCAGTCTGGCTTGGACAATTCCATAAGGTGGCAAACTGCCTCTATTTTTGTACCTAATTTTCTGCACGATAAGGTGCACACAAAAGCCAACAGTGCGTCTTATAATCCATTTTTGGTTGTGCTTACTGATGTTGAAGCGATTTTGAGAGGTACTCAGAGGCACTCGATGCTCTGTCAAAATGTTTGGTTGGGTGTTATTTTCAATAACCTAACTTACATGTAGTGACGTTGGACTGTTTTTTTTTTTTTACGCGCACCACATGCGGTCCAGCTCCTGTGCGGCTGTGGAGTGGTCTAGCTACGTTCGGTAACTCACACTGACTACGTTTGCTTGCGGTCCTACTGCAGACAGGCTCTGTGGCCAACATCGTGGACCTCTGAACTCACGTAGGTTCACGCGAGAAGCCGACATTTAAATATGGCATCATAGTAAACAAACGGAATATATTCACAACACTTTTTCTGCGTGATCGTCTTCATTCAATGGATTTACAAAGGTGGGAAAACCTTTCTTAACTTAAAGATTCCGGCCTCTGCACCGCAGCTGCACTAGAGCCAGACTGCACGTGGTGGGAGCCCAGGGTTATAGTTTGGTGCACCATGTATATGGTAAATGTTCAAAAATAGATCATCCATTGACTGTACACTTTATAATCTGGTGCACCTAGTGCAGAAATATGGTATCACCTTTCCTGCCTTTACACCCATTCAAGTTGGGATGGATGTGATTACTGGAAAGACATGATGGGTGATCAGGCGTCTGCCTTGTTTTTGAAAAAAGGAAAAGAAATGCCAGTGGTAGGCAGGTAGGTGTTTGTTTTGCCTGCTTTGCTACAAAGAGGCCGCCCACACTGAAGTGGTACTCAAGTGTAATGCAGAAAGGAACAAGACCAAGGAGAGTGAGTTGAAGCAGCTAATGGAAATGCAGTATTAGTTGTATGCATGACTGTTTCTAAAAGATTTTCGTTTTACCGTTCTGCCTGCAGCTCAGTACCCCCAGTATGGCACGAACCCTTTGTGTTACATCTTTACTTTGCTTTTGAATTACAGATGGGCCTGGTTCTCTACCAAACATTCCAAATCCAATCATAAATCGCATGCAAGTTTCACAAGGTACTCTTTTTTTTGTTTGTTTGTTTGTTTCTTTCTTTCCATGCACTCCACTGTCACGCTAAACAATTTTTGAACTTAAACTCATTTTTATTTTATTTATTTGATTGTTTTAATGACCAAGTCAAAAACTTGTATTTTGGAATTCTTAAGAATCTAAACATAGTCATGGTAATATATTTAGTTACATCTATTGATCCATTTTGTTAACCCCTTCGTGTCCCTTTTGGGGTCACAGGGTTGCCATAGCCTCACCCAGCTGCTCTCAGGCGAAGGTGAGGTACGCCCTGGACAGTTTGTCAGTTAGTCGCAAGGCCACACAATCACATTCTAGCCCAGAGACACTTTGGGGTCACCAATGAATCTATGAAGCAAGTTTTTGGCCTGTGGGAGGAACCCAGAGGAAGCTCACACATGCATGAGTAGAACATACAAACTCCACACTGAAAGAAGCCTGGTGGGATTTGAACCAGGGCCTTCTTATTGTAAAGTAGAGGTGCATCAAAATTCACGGTTCGGATCGTATCACGGTTTGGATTAGGGATGAGCGATATATCAGTGCCAGCATCCGTATCGGCCGATATTTGCATCATTCGAAATGATCAAAGATTCCACCGATGTTTCTCTTTTACTTTGACCAATGGTTACTGCAGAAGCTTTGTTTAGTACACGCTTGCTCCCCCTCCCACCCCCCGATTACAATTAAAAACAAACAAAAAAATACAAATAGAGAAATGATTATTAGCTACCCACCCTTTTGCCCCGCCTCCATTCACACGTACATGCTTTAACCCCACACACAGTCCAAACAGGCACGAATAAATGACAAGAATTATAAAAGAGACGTAAAGGCTTGCTCTGATGTGAGAGGAGAATATATTGGGAATCTCTTATATCAGGAGCAGCTCAGTAAGTTACAGGATCCACTCCACGGTTGGAAGGCTACAATGTTAGAACGCCACAAGGACAAGCACCCAGACCAAGCCGGCTAGTCTGGTTACAGAACATCTCTATGTGGAAATGTAGCTTCATACATGTCAGCGACACGAAAACATACCAAATATCCAGCTGTGCAGTCATAAACCTGTCAAGCAGCTTTGGACTTTTCGCTCTCATGCACGCGCTCACGTTCCATCCACAGACACGTCCTCATACTGTTCTGTTATCTCACCAGCAGGTTTCAAAACGCAGGGGAATTATTGCGTTTCAATTTCACCGCAAACAGTTTTTGTTCTTTCCTACGGTGCGCATTATTTTAAAACTCCCTGTTCATGAAGCCTGACACTGAAGGTAATGTTCATTATGTAAGATAATAAAGTTTTATTGAAAAAAACGGTGGGCAGCGTCACAGTATCAGCATAATGTGAATTATCCCATGATCCCGTAAGGGGAAAAATCTCTTTGTGAGAAGAGATTGTCACTCAAACCCGTTCCAAACATATAAATATTGGTATCGGCAAATATGGCTATGGGTCACAGTTGCAGGGAAAATATTGGTATCAGTTGGAAAAAATGATATCGGCCCATCCCTAGTTTGGATCATTTTTCAGACCAGTAAAAAGGAGAAAACAGGAAAAAATAACAAGTTTTAAAAGCCTTGAATTTGTTTTTTTGAAAACCCTCAAAAATATTTCTACTAAAAAATATATAAAATACTTCAAAACACACACATATATATCACATAAAAAATGTACGTTCGGTGTGATCAAAAAATGTATTTAAATGATATGCACCGGGGGTGGGGGGTCCGTGCTTCAGGCACATGCCGAATCACGGCTAGTGATTCGTTGCACCCCTACTGTGAGGGAAGATCTCTAACCGCTGCGCCACCGTGCAGCCCCACATGATGATGTTAGAAATAGAGCTGCTTCTGCCAAATGTATTTGACAGCCTCCCAGTCCTGGCAGATGTTTTCCAAGTCTACTACTCCAGTCATTTGCTTTTAATGGTCTAAGTTATCATCCTCATTATTATTGTTGTTGAATTCAGAACACTGGCGTTCTCACTTGCGGCCTGCTGGTTTTCTTTGCTGCTCAGTCTGTCAGGTTGTCCTGTTTTTAGCATTTAGAGAGCATGTTTAAAAAACACATTTTATATAACAGAACATAGCAGCAGAGAAAGAACTACATTTGAAAAAAAACATTTCTTTGTGAACTTTCTACATCTTGAATTTTGGTTGAGCACTTTTCCCTTAGATTTAGAAAAAAAAAAAGGTAATTTTCCTGTCTCCTTTGCTGTTAGGTCAAATAATGGATTATTGAAATTGCATTTCAGCTTGAATTATGAAAAAGGTTTTGAGACAGAAGTTGCTTTTGATCTGAATTTCAATAATTCGGTCCTTAGTTTAGATCTTCTGTTTGTTAAATCTCTCATTCTGAAGTAAACCAAAAACTAGAGCTTCCACATTTACATTCATCTGATGCTTAACGTTCTTATTGCTTTTTCCAGGAGTTAACCAGTTCAACCACATAGCTATGACACCGACACAAATGGGACCCCGAGCTGCTTCCCCTATGAACCACCCACAGCAAATGAACCTGAGCACCGTTCCACAGGTAATGCATTAGTCCCACTGTCCTTACAGGTGGATTCAGGCTGTTTTTGAACAGTGTGTGAAACTTTCATTGACCTTACTATAATACTTCATAATGTACTTGGCACATGCACAACAATGGTATGTTCCATTGTCATCACATCCCTGGAGGTGGCCGTACGAAACTCAAGGGAACTGCAAGGCACGCCTGCGCTCCCCTTAAGATGCAACTCTAACTCTCTATGACCTTACATGGACCTGGACAACCCAAAACCCACAGAACCCGTACGGGTCAACCTCTTCAATGCATTATACTTGGCTCAAGCCTATTCAGATTTCTGCTTGTACAAATAGATTTAAAATTTGCATAACTATGCAGTAAACTTAGCTAAAACGTAGCTAAAACCTTTAGCTAAGTACCCTTTTATTTGTATTAGTTGTGTCAAAGTTAATGAATTAATGTACCCAATAAATTTTAAAAAAATCACTTTTTATAAAAAAAAGTCAGTGCTGTTTTAAGTCGGACGGACCAGGCTTCCCCGGGGTGTGTTAATTTCTGATAATAAAAAAGCGCTTCATCAGGCATTATCCCACTTATAACATGGTCACTTATAAAAGAAATAAATATTCAATTGATTTTTAGTACTTTATTCTTGTAATTTTTGCGGTTTAGATCACTTTTTCACAAAAAGCGGTCTATTTAATACGTGTTACAGTGCATTGTCACGGTGACGGCTGACTGGGACCGCCCTCGACTGCAGCGGAAAAATCAAGGAAATCGATATTTATGCTGATCGCCACAATATGTTCAATGAAGTATCAGTTCAGAGAGAAATGTCACCACTTCCCTTTTGTTTTTGTCCAGAAGACAAAGCAAAGTTTGTTTTAAAAAAGCCTGCACAGTGATATAGAACATGGAGGCTATTTGACCCGAACTTCTTTTTGTGTGCGTAAATGCACAGCAGCCAATCAGAGTATTCACTCGGACTATTTAAAGTAACACAATGTTCGTTTCTTATGGCTGTAAATCAGTATATCAGCATCTTTGTTTTCTACTGCAGACATTCAAGTCTTTACAGTTCTTTATAGTTCTTCTTATATTACTGTTGATGTGTTCTGTGAACACAAATTACATTTCTGGGATATCCGAGTTAACACTATAAATTCTAAATTTTAGACAATTAAAATGAAGGGAAGTGTGTTCTTTCTGGCCTTTTTTTTTTTTGTTAAAAGCTCCATATTGTCATATAAATGTACCTAGTAAAACATTGATTAATCACAACCCAGAAGTGTGATTAGTCTGATCAATTTTTTAAATCGATAAACAGCACTAAAATATATACATCCAAAAGGATGTGAAGGAGTTGCATTTCAAAGAAGAAATAAAAAAGACAGCACAGACTGTTTTTAAAATTTTAACTGTTGTCTCCTGGGCTCAATTTCTTCAGAGAACACTTGAGCTACTGGTTCATCAACATGTTTTGTTGTTCTTGTAGATGGGCATGTCTCCCTCAAGAATGCCTCAGGCCCAGGGCTTGATGGCGGGACAGAACAACATGGTGGGCCAGACAGCGAGCCAGGGGCAGTTCATAACTCAGACTCAGTTTCCTCCTGGATCAGGGGCTTCTGGGGCCATGAATGTCACGGCTGGGTCTGGGATTGGCCAGCCACCAGCACAAGCAGCCATCACCCAGGTGAGATGTGCAGTCTGGAACGAGGAAGTGACTGGTTCAGCTGTTTCAATGATACTTCCATTTTTTCCCCCTAAGAATTTCTGCAAAATCATACAATTTTCTACTAATTGACGGGGAACTCAACTTCCATTAACCTGTCTTACCTCACACTAATTTATTCCAGTTGATAATCCCGATCACAGTGTGCTTTTAAGCTCCAAATGAATTGTTTTGTGGTCTGTTTGACCTTGTTTTGTGTGTGTCTGCTTATCTTGCCTTTGTCGGCCTGCTGTGTGTGTCTGTCTGTGTGCGTCTTTCTCTTCAGCAGCAGCAGCAGCAGGGCGCTAACCTCCCCATCAATGCTCTTGGCCCCTCACTCAGCTCTCAGCTAGCCTCTTCCCAAACCCCTTTGCACCCCACACCTCCACCAGCTGCCTCCTCTGTCTCATCTGCTGGGGGCGCCACTAACCTGCCGCATCCCCAGTCCTCCAGTCGCAGCTCCACCCCCACCCTCCCAGCTCTGCCCCAGCTCCAGTCCAGGGTGCCACTCCGCCCTGCCCCACTCAACCCCAACCCCAGGTGGAGCTTTCTACAGCGGCACAGACGCAACCCCTACCACAGCCCCCTACCACGCCGGTGAGACAGAGTCCCTCCGCATGCCCTCCCATTTAAAACCCCCCCAACAGTGCAAACTCCCATCTTTTTAAATGCCACCTTCCACCCCTTCCCATTCAGCCCCTTCCAATAGCTGCATCTTCATCATTACCTGTACCCCTTATCATGGGAGTTTTCCCTCTGTTAACCAAAGGGACCTCAGATGAATGCATGCATGCATTTGTATACATTTGTGCCAAAGCAGAGGCCGTGCATGGAAAGGAGAGTTTGGACCGTCAGTGGAACCTTTGACCTTTCTTTGCTTCCTGCTTTGTTTCACAGCTATCTCAACCCGGCGCCAGTCTGGACAACAGAGTGCCCACGCCTGCCTCAGCTGCGAGTGCAGACCTACACTCTCAACACGCTGCAGCAGACCTTCCTGTCCAGGAGGTCAAAACAGAAATGCAGCTTGGCCCACATGAGCTTAAGGCTCCTGGCATGAAAACTGAACCCAAAATGGAGGTAAAGAACTTTTGTATTTATACTGAACATTTTCGACACCAAATACATAATTGAAACTTTCCCTCCAAAACTGAGACATTTCTTAAACATCTGTGGAAGACAAATATGAAACAAACTTGACTGTATCTCATTCAATCTGTCTGTCTGCAGACTGAAGAGGACTCTACTTCAAGTTCTGTAAAAAAGGAAGAGCAGGAGGTAAAGGACGAGCAAATGGAGGTAGAGGAGAAAAGGCTGGTTATGAAGAAAGAGCCTAAAGACGAGGAGGAGAGTGGAACTAATGGAACAAGCTCCTCATCACCTCCTCAGTCACGACGGAAAAGTCAGTCTGACTCCAAATTATACCGTAAATAGGCTCATATGCTTACATATCTTTATCATCCTGGATGGTTTGTGTGAGCATGTGTTTGGTTGTGTGTTGGTGCGTGCATATGCTTGAGCAAAAGTGCGTGTTCTTGAGCGTAAGTACGTGTTCTTGAGCGTAAGTACGTGTTCTTGAGCGTAAGTACGTGTTCTTGAGCGTAAGTACGTGTTCTTGAGCGTAAGTACGTGTTCTTGAGCGTAAGTACGTGTTCTTGAGCGTAAGTACGTGTTCTTGAGCGTAAGTACGTGTTCTTGAGCGTAAGTACGTGTTCTTGAGCGTAAGTACGTGTTCTTTGAGCGTAAGTACGTGTTCTTGAGCGTAAGTACGTGTTCTTGAGCGTAAGTACGTGTTCTTGAGCGTCAGTGCGTGTGAGTCAGTACGTGTGCTCGTGCGTGAGTGCGTGTGCTCGTGCGTGAGTGCGTGTTCTCGTGCGTGAGTGTGTGTTCTCGTGCGTGAGTGCGTGTTCTCGTGCGTCAGTGCGTGTTCTCGTGCGTCAGCGCGTGTTCTCGTGCGTCAACGCGTGTTCTTGTGTGTCAGTGCGTGTTCTTGTGCGTCGGTGCATGTGAGTCGGTGCTTTTTCTTGTGCGTCGGTGCGTGTTCTTGTGCGTCGGTGCGTGTGAGTCAGTGCGTGTTCTTGTGCGTCGGTGCATGTGAGTCAGTGCGTGTTCTTGTGCGTCGGTGCGTGTGAGTCAGTGCGTGTTCTTGTGAGTGTGTGTTCTGGTGCGTGTGCTCGTGCGTCAGTGCGTGTGCTCGTGCGTGTACGTGTGCGTCAGTGCGTGTACTTGTGCGTCAGTGCGTGTTCTTGTGTGTCAGTGTGTGTTCTTGTGCGTCAGTGCGTGTTCTTGTGCGTCGGTGCGTGTTCTTGTGCGTCAGTGCGTGTTCTTGTGCGTCAGTGCGTGTTCTTGTGCGTCGGTGCATGTGAGTCAGTGCATGTTCTTGTGCGTCGGTGCATGTGAGTCAGTGCGTGTTCTTGTGCCTCGGTGCGTGTGAGTCAGTGCGTGTTCTTGTGCGTCGGTGCATGTGAGTCAGTGCGTGTTCTTGTGCGTCGGTGCGTGTGAGTCAGTGCGTGTTCTTGTGCGTCGGTGCGTGTGAGTCAGTGCGTGTTCTTGTGCGTGTTCTTGTGCGTCGGTGCGTGTGAGTCAGTGCGTGTTCTTGTGCGTCGGTGCGTGTGAGTCAGTGCGTGTTCTTGTGCGTCGGTGCGTGTGAGTCAGTGCGTGTTCTTGTGCGTCGGTGCGTGTGAGTCAGTGCGTGTTCTTCTGCGTCGGTGCATGTGAGTCAGTGCGTGTTCTTGTGCGTCGGTGCATGTGAGTCAGTGCGTGTTCCTGTGCGTCGGTGCATGTGAGTCAGTGCGTGTTCTTGTGCGTCGGTGCGTGTGAGTCAGTGCGTGTTCTTGTGCGTCGGTGCGTGTGAGTCAGTGCGTGTTCTTGTGCGTCGGTGCGTGTGAGTCAGTGCGTGTTCTTGTGCGTCGGTGCGTGTGAGTCAGTGCGTGTTCTTGTGCGTCGGTGCATGTGAGTCAGTGCGTGTTCTTGTGCGTCGGTGCATGTGAGTCAGTGCGTGTTCTTCTGCGTCGGTGCATGTGAGTCAGTGCGTGTTCCTGTGCGTCGGTGCATGTGAGTCAGTGCGTGTTCTTGTGCGTCAGTGCGTGTTCTTGTGCGTCAGTGCGTGTTCTTGTGCGTCGGTGCGTGTTCTTGTGCGTCAGTGCGTGTTCTTGTGCGTCGGTGCATGTGAGTCAGTGCGTGTTCTTGTGCGTCGGTGCGTGTGAGTCAGTGCGTGTTCTTGTGCGTCGGTGCATGTGAGTCAGTGCGTGTTCTTGTGCGTCGGTGCATGTGAGTCAGTGCATGTTCTTGTGCGTCGGTGCGTGTGAGTCAGTGCGTGTTCTTGTGCGTCGGTGCATGTGAGTCAGTGCGTGTTCTTGTGCGTCGGTGCGTGTTCCTGTGCGTCAGTGCGTGTTCTTGTGCGTCGGTGCGTGTTCCTGTGCGTCAGTGCGTGTTCTTGTGCGTCAGTGCGTGTTTCTTGTGCGTCAGTGCGTGTTCTTGTGCGTCAGTGCGTGTTCTTGTGCGTCGGTGCATGTGAGTCAGTGCGTGTTCTTGTGCGTCGGTGCAGTGTGAGTCAGTGCGTGTTCTTGTGCGTCGGTGCGTGTGAGTCAGTGCGTGTTCTTGTGCGTCGGTGCGTGTGAGTCAGTGCGTGTTCTTGTGCGTCGGTGCGTGTGAGTCAGTGCGTGTTCTTGTGCGTCGGTGCGTGTGAGTCAGTGCGTGTTCTTGTGCGTCGGTGCGTGTGAGTCAGTGCGTGTTCTTGTGCGTCGGTGCGTGTGAGTCAGTGCGTGTTCTTGTGCGTCGGTGCGTGTGAGTCAGTGCGTGTTCTTGTGCGTCGGTGCGTGTGAGTCAGTGCGTGTTCTTGTGCGTCGGTGCGTGTGAGTCAGTGCGTGTTCTTGTGCGTCGGTGCGTGTGAGTCAGTGCGTGTTCTTGTGCGTCGGTGCGTGAGTCAGTGCGTGTTCTTGTGCGTCGGTGCGTGTGCGTCAGTGCGTGTTCTTGTGCGTCGGTGCGTGTGAGTCAGTGCGTGTTCTTGTGCGTCGGTGCATGTGAGTCAGTGCGTGTTCTTGTGCGTCGGTGCATGTGAGTCAGTGCGTGTTCTTCTGCGTCGGTGCATGTGAGTCAGTGCGTGTTCCTGTGCGTCGGTGCATGTGAGTCAGTGCGTGTTCTTGTGCGTCAGTGCGTGTTCTTGTGCGTCAGTGCGTGTTCTTGTGCGTCAGTGCGTGTTCTTGTGCGTCGGTGCGTGTTCTTGTGCGTCAGTGCGTGTTCTTGTGCGTCGGTGCATGTGAGTCAGTGCGTGTTCTTGTGCGTCGGTGCGTGTGAGTCAGTGCGTGTTCTTGTGCGTCGGTGCATGTGAGTCAGTGCGTGTTCTTGTGCGTCGGTGCATGTGAGTCAGTGCATGTTCTTGTGCGTCGGTGCGTGTGAGTCAGTGCGTGTTCTTGTGCGTCGGTGCATGTGAGTCAGTGCGTGTTCTTGTGCGTCAGTGCGTGTTCTTGTGCGTCGGTGCGTGTTCTTGTGCGTCAGTGCGTGTTCTTGTGCGTCGGTGCATGTGAGTCAGTGCGTGTTCTTGTGCGTCGGTGCGTGTGAGTCAGTGCGTGTTCTTGTGCGTCGGTGCATGTGAGTCAGTGCGTGTTCTTGTGCGTCGGTGCATGTGAGTCAGTGCATGTTCTTGTGCGTCGGTGCGTGTGAGTCAGTGCGTGTTCTTGTGCGTCGGTGCATGTGAGTCAGTGCGTGTTCTTGTGCGTCGGTGCGTGTTCCTGTGCGTCAGTGCGTGTTCTTGTGCGTCAGTGCGTGTTCTTGTGCGTCAGTGCGT
Source organism: Oryzias woworae (assembly GCA_016861445.1). Taxonomy (NCBI): domain Eukaryota; kingdom Metazoa; phylum Chordata; class Actinopteri; order Beloniformes; family Adrianichthyidae; genus Oryzias; species Oryzias woworae. The sequence goes on from BOLG01000128.1 coordinate 263,837, forward strand.
GTTCTTGTGCGTCAGTGCGTGTTCTTGTGCGTCGGTGCATGTGAGTCAGTGCGTGTTCTTGTGCGTCGGTGCATGTGAGTCAGTGCGTGTTCTTGTGCGTCAGTGCGTGTTCTTGTGCGTCAGTGCGTGTTCTTGTGCGTCAGTGCGTGTTCTTGTGCGTCGGTGCGTGTTCTTGTGCGTCAGTGCGTGTTCTTGTGCGTCGGTGCATGTGAGTCAGTGCGTGTTCTTGTGCGTCGGTGCGTGTGAGTCAGTGCGTGTTCTTGTGCGTCGGTGCATGTGAGTCAGTGCGTGTTCTTGTGCGTCGGTGCATGTGAGTCAGTGCATGTTCTTGTGCGTCGGTGCGTGTGAGTCAGTGCGTGTTCTTGTGCGTCGGTGCATGTGAGTCAGTGCGTGTTCTTGTGCGTCAGTGCGTGTTCTTGTGCGTCGGTGCGTGTTCTTGTGCGTCAGTGCGTGTTCTTGTGCGTCGGTGCATGTGAGTCAGTGCGTGTTCTTGTGCGTCGGTGCGTGTGAGTCAGTGCGTGTTCTTGTGCGTCGGTGCATGTGAGTCAGTGCGTGTTCTTGTGCGTCGGTGCATGTGAGTCAGTGCATGTTCTTGTGCGTCGGTGCGTGTGAGTCAGTGCGTGTTCTTGTGCGTCGGTGCGTGTGAGTCAGTGCGTGTTCTTGTGCGTCGGTGCGTGTGAGTCAGTGCGTGTTCTTGTGCGTCGGTGCGTGTGAGTCAGTGCGTGTTCTTCTGCGTCGGTGCATGTGAGTCAGTGCGTGTTCTTGTGCGTCGGTGCATGTGAGTCAGTGCGTGTTCCTGTGCGTCGGTGCATGTGAGTCAGTGCGTGTTCTTGTGCGTCGGTGCGTGTGAGTCAGTGCGTGTTCTTGTGCGTCGGTGCGTGTGAGTCAGTGCGTGTTCTTGTGCGTCGGTGCGTGTGAGTCAGTGCGTGTTCTTGTGCGTCGGTGCGTGTGAGTCAGTGCGTGTTCTTGTGCGTCGGTGCATGTGAGTCAGTGCGTGTTCTTGTGCGTCGGTGCATGTGAGTCAGTGCGTGTTCTTCTGCGTCGGTGCATGTGAGTCAGTGCGTGTTCCTGTGCGTCGGTGCATGTGAGTCAGTGCGTGTTCTTGTGCGTCAGTGCGTGTTCTTGTGCGTCAGTGCGTGTTCTTGTGCGTCGGTGCGTGTTCTTGTGCGTCAGTGCGTGTTCTTGTGCGTCGGTGCATGTGAGTCAGTGCGTGTTCTTGTGCGTCGGTGCGTGTGAGTCAGTGCGTGTTCTTGTGCGTCGGTGCATGTGAGTCAGTGCGTGTTCTTGTGCGTCGGTGCATGTGAGTCAGTGCATGTTCTTGTGCGTCGGTGCGTGTGAGTCAGTGCGTGTTCTTGTGCGTCGGTGCATGTGAGTCAGTGCGTGTTCTTGTGCGTCGGTGCGTGTTCCTGTGCGTCAGTGCGTGTTCTTGTGCGTCGGTGCGTGTTCCTGTGCGTCAGTGCGTGTTCTTGTGCGTCAGTGCGTGTTCTTGTGCGTCAGTGCGTGTTCTTGTGCGTCAGTGCGTGTTCTTGTGCGTCGGTGCATGTGAGTCAGTGCGTGTTCTTGTGCGTCGGTGCATGTGAGTCAGTGCGTGTTCTTGTGCGTCGGTGCGTGTGAGTCAGTGCGTGTTCTTGTGCGTCGGTGCGTGTGAGTCAGTGCGTGTTCTTGTGCGTCGGTGCGTGTGAGTCAGTGCGTGTTCTTGTGCGTCGGTGCGTGTGAGTCAGTGCGTGTTCTTGTGCGTCGGTGCGTGTGAGTCAGTGCGTGTTCTTGTGCGTCGGTGCGTGTGAGTCAGTGCGTGTTCTTGTGTCGTGCGTGTTCTTGTGCGTCGTGTGAGTCAGTGCGTGTTCTTGTGCGTCGGTGCGTGTGAGTCAGTGCGTGTTCTTGTGCGTCGGTGCGTGTGAGTCAGTGCGTGTTCTTGTGCGTCGGTGCGTGTGAGTCAGTGCGTGTTCTTGTGCGTCGGTGCGTGAGTCAGTGCGTGTTCTTGTGCGTCGGTGCGTGTGCGTCAGTGCGTGTTCTTGTGCGTCGGTGCGTGTGAGTCAGTGCGTGTTCTTGTGCGTCGGTGCATGTGAGTCAGTGCGTGTTCTTGTGCGTCGGTGCATGTGAGTCAGTGCGTGTTCTTCTGCGTCGGTGCAATGTGAGTCAGTGCGTGTTCCTGTGCGTCGGTGCATGTGAGTCAGTGCGTGTTCTTGTGCGTCAGTGCGTGTTCTTGTGCGTCAGTGCGTGTTCTTGTGCGTCAGTGCGTGTTCTTGTGCGTCGGTGCGTGTTCTTGTGCGTCAGTGCGTGTTCTTGTGCGTCGGTGCATGTGAGTCAGTGCGTGTTCTTGTGCGTCGGTGCGTGTGAGTCAGTGCGTGTTCTTGTGCGTCGGTGCATGTGAGTCAGTGCGTGTTCTTGTGCGTCGGTGCATGTGAGTCAGTGCATGTTCTTGTGCGTCGGTGCGTGTGAGTCAGTGCGTGTTCTTGTGCGTCGGTGCATGTGAGTCAGTGCGTGTTCTTGTGCGTCAGTGCGTGTTCTTGTGCGTCGGTGCGTGTTCTTGTGCGTCAGTGCGTGTTCTTGTGCGTCGGTGCATGTGAGTCAGTGCGTGTTCTTGTGCGTCGGTGCGTGTGAGTCAGTGCGTGTTCTTGTGCGTCGGTGCATGTGAGTCAGTGCGTGTTCTTGTGCGTCGGTGCATGTGAGTCAGTGCATGTTCTTGTGCGTCGGTGCGTGTGAGTCAGTGCGTGTTCTTGTGCGTCGGTGCATGTGAGTCAGTGCGTGTTCTTGTGCGTCGGTGCGTGTTCCTGTGCGTCAGTGCGTGTTCTTGTGCGTCAGTGCGTGTTCTTGTGCGTCAGTGCGTGTTCTTGTGCGTCAGTGCGTGTTCTTGTGCGTCGGTGCATGTGAGTCAGTGCGTGTTCTTGTGCGTCGGTGCATGTGAGTCAGTGCGTGTTCTTGTGCGTCAGTGCGTGTTCTTGTGCGTCAGTGCGTGTTCTTGTGCGTCAGTGCGTGTTCTTGTGCGTCGGTGCGTGTTCTTGTGCGTCAGTGCGTGTTCTTGTGCGTCGGTGCATGTGAGTCAGTGCGTGTTCTTGTGCGTCGGTGCGTGTGAGTCAGTGCGTGTTCTTGTGCGTCGGTGCATGTGAGTCAGTGCGTGTTCTTGTGCGTCGGTGCATGTGAGTCAGTGCATGTTCTTGTGCGTCGGTGCGTGTGAGTCAGTGCGTGTTCTTGTGCGTCGGTGCATGTGAGTCAGTGCGTGTTCTTGTGCGTCAGTGCGTGTTCTTGTGCGTCGGTGCGTGTTCTTGTGCGTCAGTGCGTGTTCTTGTGCGTCGGTGCATGTGAGTCAGTGCGTGTTCTTGTGCGTCGGTGCGTGTGAGTCAGTGCGTGTTCTTGTGCGTCGGTGCATGTGAGTCAGTGCGTGTTCTTGTGCGTCGGTGCATGTGAGTCAGTGCATGTTCTTGTGCGTCGGTGCGTGTGAGTCAGTGCGTGTTCTTGTGCGTCGGTGCATGTGAGTCAGTGCGTGTTCTTGTGCGTCGGTGCGTGTTCCTGTGCGTCAGTGCGTGTTCTTGTGCGTCAGTGCGTGTTCTTGTGCGTCAGTGCGTGTTCTTGTGCGTCAGTGCGTGTTCTTGTGCGTCGGTGCATGTGAGTCAGTGCGTGTTCTTGTGCGTCGGTGCATGTGAGTCAGTGCGTGTTCTTGTGCGTCGGTGCGTGTGAGTCAGTGCGTGTTCTTGTGCGTCGGTGCGTGTGAGTCAGTGCGTGTTCTTGTGCGTCGGTGCGTGTGAGTCAGTGCGTGTTCTTGTGCGTCGGTGCGTGTGAGTCAGTGCGTGTTCTTGTGCGTCGGTGCGTGTGAGTCAGTGCGTGTTCTTCTGCGTCGGTGCTTGTGAGTCAGTGCGTGTTCTTGTGCGTCGGTGCGTGTGAGTCAGTGCGTGTTCTTGTGCGTCGGTGCGTGTGAGTCAGTGCGTGTTCTTGTGCGTCGGTGCGTGTGAGTCAGTGCGTGTTCTTGTGCGTCGGTGCGTGTGAGTCAGTGCGTGTTCTTGTGCGTCGGTGCGTGTGCGTCAGTGCGTGTTCTTGTGCGTCAGTGCGTGTTCTTGTGCGTCAGTGCGTGTTCTTGTGCGTCAGTGCGTGTTCTTATGTGTCGGTGCATGTGAGTCAGTGCGTGTTCTTGTGCGTCGGTGCGTGTTTTTGTGTGACAGTGCGTGTTCCTGTGCGACAGTGCGTGTTCTTGTGCGTCAGTGCGTGTTCTTATGCGTCGGTGCATGTGAGTCAGTGCGTGTTCTTGTGCGTCGGTGCGTGTTTTTGTGTGACAGTGCGTGTTCCTGTGCGACAGTGCGTGTTCCTGTGCGACAGTGCGTGTTCCTGTGCGTCAGTGCGTGTTCCTGTGCGTCGGTGCGTGTTCCTGTGCGTCGGTGCGTGTTCTTGTGCGTCGGTGCGTGTTCTTGTGCGTCGGTGCGTGTTCTTGTGCGTCGGTGCGTGTTCTTGTGCGTCGGTGCGTGTTCTTGTGCGTCGGTGCGTGTTCTTGTGCGTCGGTGCGTGTTCTTGTGCGTCGGTGCGTGTTCTTGTGCGTCGGTGCGTGTTCTTGTGCGTCGGTGCGTGTTTTTGTGCGTCAGTGCGTGTTCTTGTGCGTCGGTGCGTGTTTTTGTGCGTCGGTGCGTGTTTTTGTGCGACAGTGCGTGTTCCTGTGCGACGGTGCGTGTTCCTGTGCGACGGTGCGTGTTCCTGTGCGTCGGTGCGTGTTCCTGTGCGTCGGTGCGTGTTCCTGTGCGTCGGTGCGTGTTCTTGTGCGTCGGTGCGTGTTCTTGTGCGTCGGTGCGTGTTCTTGTGCGTCGGTGCGTGTTCTTGTGCGTCGGTGCGTGTTCTTGTGCGTCGGTGCGTGTTCTTGTGCGTCGGTGCGTGTTCTTGTGCGTCGGTGCGTGTTCTTGTGCGTCGGTGCGTGTTCTTGTGCGTCGGTGCGTGTTCTTGTGCGTCGGTGCGTGTTCTTGTGCGTCGGTGCGTGTTCTTGTGCGTCGGTGCGTGTTCTTGTGCGACGGTGCGTGTTCTTGTGCGACGGTGCGTGTTCTTGTGCGACGGTGCGTGTTCTTGTGCATCAGTGCGTGTTCTTGTGCGTCGGTGCGTGTTCTTGTGCGACAGTGCGTGTTCTTGTGTGACGGTGCGTGTTCTTGTGCGTCGGTGCGTGTTCTTGTGCGTCAGTGCGTGTTCTTGTGCGTCGGTGCGTGTTCTTGTGCGTCGGTGCGTGTTCTTGTGCGTCGGTGCGTGTTCTTGTGCGTCAGTGCGTGTTCTTGTGCGTCGGTGCGTGTGAGTCAGTACGTGCGAAAGTATGTCAGCTGTCCTTTAATACCAGGCAAAATATACGAGTCCACACTGTAAAAGACTAAGCATGTTTTAGCTAATATTATAGTACAGGATGATCGGGCGACTCTTACTAACCCAAACTTCTTCTTATTGATTTATTTATTCATTCTGAGCTTCCTTTTCCACATGTATTTTTCAGTATTTAAACCAGAGGAGTTGCGCCAGACTTTGATGCCGACACTGGAGTCCCTTTACAGGCAGGATCCAGAATCTCTGCCCTTCCGACAGCCCGTAGACCCCATGCTGCTGGGTATTCCTGTAGGTATATTGGAAGTTTCTACACAACATTTGCTAAAACTGTCGGGTTTAGTCAAATACCTGACATTTCAGGTATTTGAGCTGTTTAAATGCCTTGAACTGTATTTGAACAGTTAAAATACAGTTTTGGTTATAGATCAAATGCAGTTTTAATTTCTGTCTCCACCTTTTTGTTAATTTGTGGTGCTCTGTATGTTGTCTAGGACTACTTTGACATAGTGAAGAATCCAATAGACCTGTCTACAATAAAGCGCAAACTTGACACAGGGCAGTACCAAGAACCCTGGCAGTATGTGGATGATGTGTGGCTAATGTTTAACAACGCCTGGCTCTATAACCGAAAGACATCTCGGGTCTACAAGTATTGCTCCAAGCTGGCGGAAGTTTTTGAGTCAGAGATTGACCCGGTCATGCAAAGCTTGGGCTACTGCTGCGGAAGGAAGGTTTGTTGGAGTGTTAACGTTTTGATGTTGGATTGAACCTCTCATGTAACCTGCATTCATTTTGCAATATAGTTCTCACTTTCAACAAAATTCCTTAAGGATCCACTCCAATGAAAATGCTCTTTTTTGTGTTTACATGTTCTTGTAGCATTTTTCTCATAATAGAAGGCCTATGTAAAAGAATGTACGATTAAAACTGGGTTTCTGAGTGTTTCTTAAATCAGAAAACCAGGCGCTTGAAAAAGCTCGATCTACTGAAATGGGTGTGCCAAAGTCTCCTCTTCCCCATGCGTGCACCCTGGCCACCTCACGCTGAGGTGTGCGAGAAATGATATGCGTTCAACACTCGTGCTCCAGCAAATTGCAATTCTGGCTTAATCTGGCACAAAACTGTACGGCTGGATTGATCCAGTATTGCTCGCCATTATTTTTGCACCACTAATGCTAGCTTGGGGCTGTAAGCTCACGTGTAAACAGAGCTCTTAGTGATGGGGACGAAAAGGAAGCCTGATTGCTCTGCGCCAACAGTCCCACCCACAAACCAGAATTGTACATCTAATGAACTGCTGCTGCTGATTAAAAGATATGTCTTAAAAATGGCAGTCTATTTTATTTTGGCTACAACTTGCAAAATCAAAATGGACAGACTACTGGGAACAATTTTACAAAAGAACAAAAATATGGTTGGAGCGGGACTTTAAAGACCTTATGATGTTTTTGTGTTTTTAACATGTTCTTTTGGCATTTTTCTGATGATGCAAGGCATTTATAAGGAACATTTAGCTCATTTCTGAGTATTTCTTTATTCAAATAGTTGTGAATCCGGAGCAGACGAAAAAATGCAGTTGGAAAAAAAGATCTTATTCATGCTGTTGAAAATACGCTTGACACGCCACAAGCTCTGCTCCGCTTCATTCTGATGTAGCCACTTGTAGACAGATCCATGTGTGTCTTTGTTTTCCTCGTCTGAATCTGGATTAGAACTGGACGGATGGATAGCTCTGATATAGCTCACCATAGTTGCACTGCTAATGTTATGTTGGGGCTGTGAGGTAGTGGGGGCTCGTGTAAACGCAGAGGTCTCAGCAGTGGAGAGGGGTTGCAGCCCCGCCCATAAATTCAAAGGGGAATTTCTAATCAAGTCCTGCTGCGCTGCAGAAATTATGTTCTAGAAAGCAACAGATTTTTTCTTTCATTTTTGCTAAAAACAGCATAATCCTAATTAAAATACCACTGGAAACGATTTGGAAATCGATCAAAAGAAGATTGGATTTAATATTTTAGTTAACCTGCACTTATTCTGTATTGCAGGTTTTGTTTTTTTACAGAAATTGTCATTGAAAAGTTATTTTTTTCTGTTACTTTGTAAACATCCAAATATTTATCATGAAATATATTAGCCTAACTTTAAGAAAATGACCAAAAGAATAATTAAATGATTAATACATTTGTTTTATTTCTTTGGAAGTTTAATTTTCTTTCCTTTGTGCCTGCAGTACGAGTTCTCCCCTCAAACCCTTTGTTGCTATGGAAAGCAGCTCTGCACCATACCCACTGGAGGCACATACTACAGCTATCAGAACAGGTATCTGCACATGCACTAATGTTTGGTATAACTATTAACTATGCTTTAAACTCTTATAAGTAACATTTTCCCTTCAAACTTAAATGATATAACAAGAAGCACAGTTGACATCAATATGTAATGTTCCAGGTAAATGGATATATTTTGAAAGTGTTATAATTTTATTCCTGTATTTTTGTCAAATGGTTTTAGAGATTTCAATTGCATCCCATTAAAAAAGTACAAGGCTTCATTTTTTTCATTTGTAATATGTGGCTAAAGTTGTTACTTTGGTCCCCCTAGTGTTTAAAATGTGCAACTGCTACGACTTTGTTAAAATGACCTCTTATTGAGAATATTAGTGAACATTAGAAAAACTGCTTTTGCCAACATCACATTTATTTTAGAATTTAGGGCTTCTCTGCTCTGTCATATAACAAAAAAGTTTGTGTGCAGCAAAAAACGGAACTAGCATCAATGAGCAGTTAAAAGTCAAGCAGTATAATGTAATCCTTGCTTTTTTATACATGTGTTGAGACAAAGTGATGTGTCCTGTACTGTTCTTCAGCTGCACTCATTACTAAAAGATCTAAATGTGTTTTCTTATAGATATCATTTCTGTGAAAAATGCTTTAATGACATCCAGGGTGACAGCGTGACTTTAGGAGATGATCCTGCACAGCCACAGACGTAAGTACAACAATGATGATTTAGAACAAGTCAGATTTTTTTTTGGTCAATTGAGGGTTTAGATAAGATTGTCTGTCTGTGTTTTTCATATGACTTGTACATGTTTTGTAAAGATACAAGTGTCATTTTTGAAAATAATGGTTTGAACAACCGACTCTCTTGAACTGAGGATGTTATTTTATTTTTAATATCAAATTGAATTTCAGGTAAAGACTAAGATTTTTATTTTTATTTTAAATGTGCTTCAGGATGATATCAAAAGATCAGTTTGAACGTAAGAAGAATGATGTGCTGGATCCTGAACCGTAAGTAGACACTGTCTTCACTCAAGTTCCGGGAAGTTGTGCTTTTAGAAAACAAGGTTCTTGGTTAGAGTGTGTGTGTGTGTATGTGCACGTTGCTTGTTTTTTGCAGAACTTTTATTCCTTAAAGTTCCACTCTGATCATCTTTTGATCTATTCTCAAAGTGTTCACAGTGGTCTTTAAACTACGATTAAATCATAAAACCTGTTGTTTTCTAAGACATTGAACCTGTCCTAGCATATGGCACATTTCCGAGAGCTCTCTGTTTACACACTCTCTCTCCAGCCCCTCACAACTCCTAGATAACATTTCCCCAACATAAATGGTGATAGTGATATTGGATCTATCCAGCCGTACAGTTCTGATCCAGATTCCAGCTCAGGCGAGGAAAACAAAGACGCTCATGGATCCGTTTGTCTGCATCAGAATGGAGCAGAGCAGGGGGCTTGTGGCTCGCCCAGCGTGTTTTCTATGTCACAAATACAATCATTTTCAAATTTTCATTTTATTACTAGTTTTTTTCTATATGTCCTCCATCATGAGAAAAATACTACAAGTACACATTAAAAACACCCAAACCACCATTTTCATTGTTAATGATATGCATGTAGGCAATTGCCTTGTATAGGAAACCTTTTTCTTGCTGCTTGTGGTCATATTCCTACCTGACCTCCAAGTATGACTTGTAGCTTTGTGAGTTAGAAATGGGAAAATGTCTTTGTAATGGTGTGATCTCTGAATTCCATAAAGACTGATTTAGATGTCATATTTTTAAGAACTTATCAAATTCTTTTTTTTCTCCCAACAGTTTTGTTGAATGTAAAGATTGCGGGCGAAAAATGCACCAGATTTGTGTATTACACTACGAGGTGATTTGGCCATCCGGGTAAAATATAAACTTTTATCCTACGCACTTTGTTATTGTAAAATGCTCTTTATTTCTTGTTCTTGTTTCAAGTGTTCGTATTCAGAGCAGCAGTTGTTTGTTTGTAATACATCTCTGATGTCTCTTTTTCAGATTCATCTGTGAAAACTGTCTAAAGAAAAGTGGAAAAACTAAAAAGGAAAACAAGTTCACTGCAAAAAGTAGGTTTTTTTCTCCTAAATTTGCAAATAACTTGGACAAAAGTTCATGAAAAAAAGAATTGTTCGATAGAAAAAGTATGAATTATGGAATGGTAGCTTACTTGCTAAAACAGTAACGTGTTTTCATTTTCTGAGTGTTGATTTATTCTACATCAAGAATGAGACTTCATATTCCATTGTCTGTTTGTAGAGCTTATAGGCTGCTTGTATGTCGTTTGTCTTGAGGTTCACTAATTGTTTTTTCTTTAGTTATGAGTGTTTTTTTTACTTCCAGAGTACATCCATACATTTGCTGTTATTGTGAAGCTTTTGATTTCACCTGCTGTTTATAATTACTCAGTCCACTACATTTTTGTTTACTTTCTTTGACTTAAAGACACAAAAAATGACATTTTAAAATGCTTTCTTTCATTTTAAAACTCAGGACTGCAGTCGACACGACTTGGAATGCACATAGAGGACCGTGTAAATAAATATTTGAAGAGACAGAACCATCCAGAGGCCGGAGAAGTCTTTGTCAGAGTGGTGGCGAGCTCTGACAAAACGGTGGAAGTCAAGCCAGGCATGAAAGCCAGGTAAAGCCTCCAAAGACCAGAGGAGAGCCAACAATGCATCGTCACTAATGCCTTAGTCACATTCATCCTTACTTCCCCTATACGTGTTGTAGAAGTGTTCACTACGACCTGTTGCCTGCAGCATGCCCATAGAAACATATACATGAACAGGTTTGTCCACAGACGGCCTGTTTCCACCCGTAAGGACAGATGTGATTAAGGCATGAATAATGTACTAAAATAGATTGGAAGAAAATTACGATTATTTCTGAATTATAATTAACTATTCCAAAATGGAAACGATCATATGTTAGACTGGACCTCCGTGCTTTGCTTGTTTTACTGGGCATGGCGTGTTCATGTAGTGTAGAATGTTCTCTGTGAAGATTTTTAAACTCTGCATGAATTCTGGAGCCTGTTTGTCTCATAGAGCTAAAAGCTCACCACACCTGAGATCTTTACAGTATTTTCTACCATCATTACAGCTCGAATGGGTCAAGTCTTTCATCAGTCTTTACAGAGCTGTTACCTTAAGGTGTACAGATAACAGGTTAAGAAATGTGCCGCCAGTCTGCCTCACACCATAGATAAAAGCTGCCCGTGAAAGGAACGCATGCTGATCTTTTTAGGAGCAAAGAATTGCTGCAAAGCTTTGATCAGCCTTTAACACAGTTTGTTTTTTGACAAAGATTTTATCTGATTATTCTCCAAGCACAAACAGAAAGACAAATAAGTAAATGTTAGTAAGTTTAAACATATTGAACTATTTATTGAGAGGCTGCACAGTGATGCAGTGGTCAGCGCTCTTGCCTCACAGTAAGAAGGCTTAATGTCCCGGCTGGGGGACTTGTAACAGTGTCACCAATGGGGGGCCTTTCCTTGTGGAGTGTGCATGTGTGGGTTTTCTTCCTCCCACCATCCAAAAACATGCTTCATAGTTGAATTGGTCACTCTAAATTGTCCCTCAGTGTGGATGTGAGTGTGCATGAGTGTGTGATTGCGGCCCCTCCGACAGACTGGCGACCAGTCCAGGGGGGTCCCCTGCCTTCATCCATGAGTAGCCGGGTTAGGCTCCAGCAGCCCCGTGACCCCGAAAGGGATAAAACGATCTAAAAGATGAATGAATGAAACTACTGAACACTGACAAATGTTTTGACTTTTTGTGTGTATTCTTGTCGCTGCTGTTCCAACAGGTTTGTGGACACGGGTGAAATGCCAGAGACCTTTCCTTATAGAACCAAAGCACTTTTTGCATTTGAGGAAATTGATGGCGTGGACGTTTGCTTTTTTGGCATGCATGTTCAGGAGTATGGCTCTGAGTGCCCATTTCCTAACAACAGGTATGTTTACTTTTGCATTTTCTTGTTTAAATCTATGCTAATGTGGAAACAGATTTTTAATATCTGGAAAATTGACTGTGTTTTGTCTCATTTTGTGCAGACGTGTCTACATATCATACCTTGACAGTATTCACTTCTTCAGACCTCGTATTTTAAGAACTGCAGTCTACCATGAGATACTGATTGGGTATCTTGAATATGTCAAAAAGCTGGGGTTAGTCTTTTCTTACAGTTATTCAGTTGTTGAAAATCCTTTTTTCAATCTTTAATCTGACTTGTTTGCGGGGTTCTGCAGCTATGCTCAGGGCCACATCTGGGCATGTCCACCCAGTGAAGGAGATGACTACATTTTCCACTGCCACCCCCCTGATCAGAAGATCCCTAAGCCAAAGAGACTACAGGAGTGGTACCGGAAAATGCTGGACAAAGCCTTTGCAGAGAGGATCCTACACGATTACAAGGTTAGAAGACAGTTGCTCCTGCGCAAACAGGAGGAATTAACTCTAGATTACTGAATATCTTCCAATAGTAGCTGGGGCGTTTATTTTTTTAAAAAATGTCGGCCGACCCGGCGTTTATTAGAGACCGGCTGTTATTGGAAGATATACGGTATTGTTAGTTTACATTCTTTAGTTTCTGAATTTGAAGTGTATTGCAGATCAGAATCATGAACTTGTTTTACATTTTTCTTTCAGGACATCTTCAAACAAGCAACTGAAGACAGAATTACTTCTGCCAACGAGCTGCCGTACTTTGAAGGCGACTTTTGGCCAAACGTTCTGGAGGAGAGCATTAAGGAGCTGGAGCAGGAGGAAGAAGAGAGAAAGAAAGAGGAGAACACAGCGGCCTCTGAAATGCCTGAGGTATAAACGTTAGATCAGTGTATGATGTGAGACACATGTACAGTTGATTTGTTTTCATTTGTCTTTTTATTTAGAACATAATACAGTTTTTACTCCTGTAAACTTCTAGATTTAAAAAATGTTTCATTGTTTTTCAAAAACAAAGCAGCATTTTAGTTTCAGTCTAACAAATTGACAGTATGTGAGATCTGGACTGAGCGAGTGTGATGTCACCCAAAGAAAATGGTTTACTTCCAGTTCCAACCAAATGATGTCCATTGAGTTGCCAGTTCAGTTTTTTTGCCATACAAACGTCACCATGTTGGAACCAGACATTGTCAGTAAGCAGGGATTGGTCTGAGTAGGACTTAGTCACCGCTTCCAAGGCAACCACTCTCTCCAATCAGGAGTAAGCTTGTTAGACGACCACACCACAACCGCTTGAAGGCAGGCTTCACGAAATGTCAATGTTGTGGGGGTTTTTTATGTGGGGGGCCAGCAAGCTCCACCTGCTTTTATTGAGGCATCTGACTGGTCAGTTTATAATGTGAATGACTTGAACAACAGAAAAAATATGGGGGGAGAGAGAGATTATCAAGAACATGTTAAAGTATCAGAGCTAGAACAGATATTCTGACCAACAGAATGACTGAATAATAGCTGCTTATTGCTCTATAGAAGTCTATGGGCAGGTACTTCCTGTTTGAAACACTAGGGGGAGGGGTCACACAGTCCAGTTGTCATATACAGTCTGTGGTCATACACAGGACTACATTTACAGAGAAACTGTTTATCGCTGTTGATCAATATTGCAACTTCCTGGTGGTAAAAAAACATTATCATTTTATTTACTAGGGAACCCCAAGTGACAGCAAAAACGCTAAGAAGAAGAACAACAAGAAAACAAATAAAAACAAGAGCAGCATCAGCCGAGCCAATAAGAAGAAGCCTGGAATGCCAAATGTAGCTAATGATCTGTCCCAGAAGCTATACGCCACAATGGAGAAGCACAAAGAGGTCAGACAATTCACTCTCTAACACTGGAAAGGATTTTGGCAACACCTAAATACCACACACTCTCTCGCGTCCCATAACTCTTTGCCTGTTTACTTAACCAGTAGCTGCATTTCCCTCAAACATATGTGCAAATTCTAGAAATGTCCAAAAAAACACAACTCTGCAATAACACTGTGTCCATGAAATCCTAATTATGCAAATGAACATTAACCAACTTACGCAATAAGTCCTTCAAAAACAGCGACAGACGTGAGCAATAGCTTGATGTACAGCAGATATGTTGTGTTATGGGATTGTTTGAAGTGGATTCTGTGTGCTGCGTATCTAGACTCAGAGATGCACGAGAGAAGCCAGTTCAGCACCAAATCAATGTTCTAACAAGTAAGCAGTTGGAGCCTTTTTCTGTTCAATAACACGACGGGATACATTCAAGCTTCTGCCGCAGCACTAGCTCTCATCATACCTATCAAAGAATCGCTGTCTTATTCAGGCTATGAAGCGCTAAGCTCCTTACATGCTGGAGCAGCTATGGATGAAGCGATTTCAGGAAGTCGTGGTTGGTGATTTTACAGAGGAGCTGTGAATCCAATAATTCTGAATTACACGCTCAACTTTTGATGAACTGTGTGATGCTGTGGGACCTCTTGTGGCGCCCGCTGTGCAGAGCCCAAGGCAGCCGGTTCCTACCAAGAAGAAGGTTGCGTGACACGTGAATTTGAAATAGTGTTCCAAACACCTCCAAAACCACCTCCTCCAAGCGCAAAATCTTTTTGTCGATAAATGCAAGTTTTTTTGAAATTGTTGTGTGTTTATTAGGCGACTTTGTTGTCGCAAATCCAATTTGCACAATTTCATTGTCATTGGAAATGCAGCTACTGTAAAACAGCTGATTCTGAAACGAATGGTGAAAAGCGGCTTTGCACTGAAATGCAACACTTAACTAACGGTTAAACCTAACTAATGGTCAAAGCTGCTTTTCTCTGCAACAGAAGCGGCTGATTTACATTGATTATATAAACACTTCACTTCTGTAAAGTGTTGCACATTAGCTTCGCACCAATATGCAACACTTTACTTACGCAGAGTTATGCGACAGAAGGTTATGCAACATTAAGTGTTGCTTATCAGCTGCTTTTCTCCAGTTCAGAATCCACCGGAATTACTTGCATAAACAGTTGAAGACTTGCGACAGTAGAAAGAATGTCAACACTGGAGCTAAAGCTCTGGGGTTAAAGAGTTGAATAAAATTACATTTGCTGTTTCTCTTTGTGTCGTGAATTGTTCTATGATCAAATGATTTCTCTGGCGTAGGTATTTTTTGTAATCCATCTTCATTCCGGTCCTTTGGTCAACACCTTGCCTCCCATTGTTGATCCTGACCCCTTGATTTCCTGTGACCTAATGGACGGCCGTGATGCCTTCCTCACGTTGGCAAGGGATAAACACTGGGAGTTCAGCTCACTGCGAAGGTGCAAGTGGAGCACAATGTGCATGCTAGTTGAACTGCACAACCAAGGACAAGATCGCTTTGTCTATACTTGCAATGAGTGCAAGCACCATGTGGAGACTCGCTGGCACTGCACTGTGTGTGAGGTAAGTTCATTAGTTTGTCGTTTTCCTATCTGGAAAAGCCTGTGTCAGACTGGAAAGCATCGGTGACATAAAGTTTAGGTTCATCTGCTTGTTGTGGCGTTCTTGTTTAGCAGTTATTATCTTTTTCCCTCTCAGGACTTTGATCTTTGCATTAACTGCTACAACACGAAGGGCCATGAACATCAGATGGTTAAGTGGGGTCTTGGCCTTGATGATGACAACAACGGGCAGAGTGGCGAAGCTTCGAAGAGCCCCCAGGAGAGTCGTCGCCTCAGCATTCAGCGCTGCATCCAGTCCCTGGTCCACGCTTGTCAGTGTCGCAATGCCAACTGCTCTCTGCCTTCCTGCCAGAAGATGAAGAGAGTGGTGCAGCACACCAAGGGCTGTAAGCGCAAGACCAACGGCGGTTGCCCCGTATGCAAGCAGCTCATTGCTCTGTGTTGTTACCATGCAAAGCACTGTCAAGAGAACAAGTGCCCCGTCCCATTTTGCCTCAACATCAAGCACAAACTTCGCCAGCAACAGATTCAACACAGACTTCAACAGGCCCAATTGATGAGGAGAAGAATGGCCACCATGCAAGGCAGAACCATGCCACTACCATCCCCACCCCCATCTGCTGCCCCCAGCACTCCCTCTTCCCATGCCCAGCCCAACACTCCTCAAACACCTCAGCAGCCTCTTTCCAACCAGCCACAGACTCCCAACTCAGCAGGTGTCATGTCACCGTCTTTCCCCAATGCGCCACGCACTGGTCAGCCACCAGCTCCAGTCTCCCAGGGTAAGCCTGGACCCCACGCCTCCCCTCTCCATCAGCAGCAACAGCCTGCCCTCCCCCAGCCACCCATGCAGCCTAAGCAGCTAGCACAACAGCAGGCTCCTCCTGCTGCAGTCAAAATGGCAAAACACATAGAGATGATGGCACAGGCGCAGCAGAACTACAGGTTCAACATGAACGGCATGCACATGAATCCTCAACAGCCTCAGCAACGCATGGCTGGACCAGCACAGCCAACCATGCAGATGGTGCCAGGGCCCCGTGGACCACAAGTAGTGCAGTCTGGCGTGGCTACAGGACAGTGGCCCGGGGCAGGGCCTATGCAAGCTGCGCAGACTCAACCATCGGGTCTTGTCATTGGTCAGACTCCTCAGCAGGCAATGGCCATGCAGCGACCCATGATAGCGCCAGGACCGCAGGCTCCACAAGGCCAGAGGATGTTGATACCACAGCAGCCTGGTGCCCGGCCACAGACGCCACAGAGACCTGGCACCATACCTCCCAATGCCCTGCAGGACCTTCTGCGCACCCTCAAATCGCCCAGCTCGCCTCAGCAGCAGCAGCAAGTCCTCAACATCCTCAAATCCAACCCTCAGCTAATGGCTGCTTTCATCAAACAGCGAACAGCAAAGTACCATGCAAACCAGCCGCAGCAGCAACAGCAGCAGCAACAGCAGCAGCAGCAGCCTGGACAACAACAACAACAACAGCAGCAGCAGCCTGGCATGCAAACAATGCAGACTATGGCTATGCCAGGAGGCCCAGGGCAGAGGCCTGGGATGCCTCTGCAGCAGCAGCCTGCTGTGCAGGGCATGGCTCCACTCGGGGCTCCAGGGCAGCTGATCAACGCAGCTCATAACACCAGTCCCCAGATCCAGGAGATCTACCGTCGGCAGCTTATGAAACAGCAGCAGCAGCAGCAGCAAGGAGTGATGCCTCAGGGCCATCCTGGACAGTTCCCTGCTCAGGCACAGGGGGCCTCAAATACATACTCCCAGCTTCGCATGCAGCAACAGCATCAAATAACCATGCAGGGAGGGGCAGGAGCAGCCGGAGGGCCAATGGGTCAGCTCCCACCCATGAGTCAGCTGGGTCAGTCTGGCATGGGAATGGACTCTTCACAGAACTTGTTGCATCAAAGATTGCTTCAACAGCAGCAACTTCCACAGCAGCAGCAGCAGCAGGCTGTCCTCAAGCAGCAGATGGGCTCCCCAGCCCAGCCGAGCCCCATGAGCCCCCAGACCCATCTGCTGGCTTCCCAGGCTCAGGGTACAGCTTGCCTGTCTGGGCAGCCAGCTCTAGCTAATGCCCTTAGCAACCAGGTCCGTTCTCCTGCACCGGTCCAATCCCCCTGTCCACCGTCGCAACAGCAGTCCCAGCCGCCACATTCCAGTCCCTCACCCCAGGTCCAGAACCAACCCCAGCCCTCTCCTCAACACTCAAATTCCCCCCATCCAGGACTTAGCAGCTCACTGCAGTCCATGGAGCAGGGGCACTTGGGGACACCAGAACAGAGCGCCATGCTACCACAGCTTAACACGCCCAACAGAGCGGGGCTGAGCAGTGACTTGGGATTGGTGGAAGATGCTACTGGGGACACTCTGGAGAAGTTTGTGGAGGGATTGTAGCATTCGTACTTGGAGCAAAAGGACTTGTTTGCTCTCCCAGGGACCCATCCTCCCACTGACCCAGTTATCCTTTCGGACTCCATCCTGCTAGAGGGCTCTGTTTGTTCTTTCTAAGGTTGTAAACGGTTCTTTTGTACTGGTGTGTATAAAGTTTAAGATGTTGGAAAAGTTGAATTTGGTCAAACAAAAAGCCAACAATTTTAGGGAATTCTACCATTTCCTAAATCCACATGGCTGTTTTTTCTCCTTTGAATGGTTCAGAGTTTGCAGACTTTGTTCTTTAATAAAATCTCAAAGAATATATTTTGGGTTGAGACCAAATGTGTTAAGTACTCACTGTAATTTTGGTTTGTTTTTGGTATAGTTTCATGCCTTTATCTCTCTTTTTTTTTTTAAAGAAATGTACAATTGCATTATATTATTTGTATCATTTTTATTTTGTACCTTTGGAGAACAAAAGTAATACATTTGTGTTGGACTAAACTATTTTTGTCTGGGAATTTGGCCAGGTTTTCATTCACACGCTGTTGTTCCTGGCAGTTGTAATCTAGTGTTGTTATCCATTACTTCAAGATGATGCATTCAGGGACAGTGCCAGCTCCCTTCCCATTTGTGTGTATGAAGATCACTCACTCGTATTCAAGTAGGAAATGGCTTTTGTACTCACAGGCATGTATGCAGGCACACATGAAGACACTGACAAAAACCCTCACTAAAAGAAAAGCAACTTGGAATGGTTTCACCAAAGTAGAAAACAATGGACTGCAACCTACATCTCCGTGTGGAATGTGTCTTGCAGGTTTAGAAAGTTGTTGCTATGACATTAAAAAGATTTTTGTCATACTTTTTTGTCATACAAATGTTGTAAAGTGTAAAGAGAGTGTGAGAAAAAGACCAGACCCCAAAGCTGAGGTGGAATGAAAGCGTGGTGTTGTAGGCTACATCTCAATGATGCCCAGTCCCCTAAATTTACACTAAGTTGTACTTTAAAGGGGTGAAGGGAATATTTGAGTCTCCTCTAAGCAAACATCAAGTCCTCTCACAAAAACTTGAAACTGGGGATTAGCTTTTTTCTCCTATTGTAAATCAAGCTAAGCAAAATACGATAAATATAAGGAAGATAGAAAGGAATCACTGTAAAAACTGGTAAGACTCATTTCTTACTCATATACCATATTGTTAAATAAATTGTGTGCAACAGAAGAACTCCGGTATTCTGTTGGCTGAATGAGGCTTCAGTGGTCATGTTGCTGTGTGTTCATTTGTTACATCTTTGCTAGGATTTACCAACAAAAGGTGTAAAACAGAATTTCCACAAACCGCCAGTCTCTGCCTGAATGAGGCTTTGGCCTATTTGCACATCAGGTGTTTTTTATTCTATTTTCCAGAAACATTTTACAAAGAAAGGTGTTTCTGTAACAAAGAGGAACTCTGTGAAAATAAAAGATTTTATCTGAAAGTTCAAAGATCAAGTTACAACTATAAAAATGAATCTAACTTTATGCACTTGCAATGAACCGTTTTCATTCAAAAATGTTTTAATGAAATGCAAGTTAGCCTGTGTGAAGGAGTAACGTCTGGTTGGTGTTCTGTAGGAGTATATCTGACCTACATGTACATACATATGAAATACACATTCTAGAATATCTAGTATGGATGCAGTTCCCCACGACTAAGTTCAAACCTTGATTTTTGAGCCACAGTTTTGCTTTCGATTAGATAGTGTGTATTACAGAACAACAGAAAGCTAAAATATTCAGAAAAATCTTTGTTTTCTGATAATCAAGTAACCGTGACAAGAACGTTTCAGTTAGTGCATCCACAGCCTGAAGTAATTTAATAAAAACATTTTTCCTCAATTCAACACAAATGTTTGACATTTTCAAAGTAAACACTAAAATGCAGTAGATACGATTCGTATCTACGATTTGATTTAGTGATGTAACATACGGTTCAACTTTTAAACAGAATTATGGTTTTCCTATTATCTGGGTATCTCAGAAAATCGCATTTATTTTTGACATTTTTATACAAGTTTTCTAATACAACACCTTGACAAGGTAACAAAAATAGGAAGAGCAGCTTTGAGACGAAACAAAAAAAAAGAAAATTCAGTGTTTTCTACAATAGTACAGTTTCAAGTTAAGTCGGATCTCACTGGTTTGACAGTCCATTGTGTCCATTGCTCATAGTAGTTGGAATCTTGAGGGCAGAAGATAGTTTCTCCATTATGTAAATGTCGTGGATCATTCTACTGAAGGAGGTTCTACTTTTAGCCGTTTCCCTGTGATTGCTTTTTCACTAGCAAGCAAGAGAGTTGCCAGTGGCCTCTTGCCTGACTTTTTCTTGGTTGTCCACATCAACCTCTCCCAGAGACAGACATGAGAATGAACATGGAACTTTGGAGCCAAAAACATGATTTGTATGGATACATATTTGTGACCAAAATACCTTTATAACAGGACATTCCCAAAAGGTATGGTAGTGATTTGCCCCAAATGACCCACAGTCTCCAGCACGAGTCCCACTTTCCGAGGTGCCTTTTTTGGGTGGATGTAACAAAAAACGGCACCAAGTCATTCCAAGCAAACTGGCGACATGTATTAGATGTTGTATCCCACTGTACTTTACACATTTTTTCCCAACTTTCATCTGAAATAATCAAATTCCCTTCGATTTCCCACCTTCTGTTAATGTAATCTGCGTTTTCCCGTTTACCTTGTTGAATCGATTTATATAATTTAGAAATATTCGTTTTTCAGAGTGATGTCATTAGTGATGAGAACGTTTGCACTAGGCTCCATTCACTCTGTTCCCAGTTTGGTCAAAGTAACGCCTGGACTGTATGAACCTGTAAAAATCTTTCCGGCTCAGTCCATGTTCGTGTTTTAATGTAGAGTAGTATGTTGTCAGACCTTTTGTGACCCACACTTTGAACCTGCTGTCATGAGTGTTTGGTAAGAAAATGGAGTCATGGGTAATCCCTCTCAATATTTTACACTAGTTTAAGTTTAGCCTAAACTTAAAAACGTGTTGTTTTAGGACATAGTTTCTGCAGAGCAGCAGGAGTTCATTAGAAATTCACCTCTGAGCCCCGCCCACCTCCCCTCCCGGTGGCTGAGAGCTCTCTGTTCACACTCTCCCCTTCCAACTTACAGCCCCTCACATCTCCAATCTAAACTTAGCAGCACAACAGGAATAGTCATCAATATCAGAACTATCCGGCCGTACAGTTCTGATCCAGATTCCAGCTCAGACAATGAAAATGTCCATTTGTACGGAAGCATCAGAATGGAGCGGAGCAGGAAAACTCAGGAAAACTCAAGCCTGTACTTTCTGCTAAGTCACTACAAGCTTTTCCCAGCAGCATTCTTTCCATCTGCTCCTGATTCACAATGACTGGGAAACTAGTACTCAGAAATGTCATTTTAATCTGGATTTTCTCCATTATCAGAACAATGCACAAGAACATCGTGAGAACACCCAAACCAGAAACTTCTGAATCCACTGGGTTAGTTCTGTTGATGCTACGGTCTGATCCCGCAGTGGTTCCGACTCGGAGACGTTACGCCCCACCGCTCACTTCTACGTTGAATTTTGCAGGAACAGTCTCGATCCAAATGCGCGCGCAGCGGCCACGTGACCAACTCGTATACGTCATGTCACGTGACCGGAAGTCTGAGATGTCGCGGTTGAACGGGGATTTTTGAAAGATGATAACAAAAACATCCCGATGTTTGTCTCTGTGTGGACTTTTTACGCCGTGAATTTATTTGTAAAGGTGCAGCAACAGATCCTTAACGTTTGAACGATGAGACGCGCAGTCACGGAACCACGTGACCTCGGTAAGACTCGTGCTAGCACAACAGCTAACGGCTGTTTTCATCCGAGTCTCCGCCGGCGTAGATGCCTGGAGGTTTCAGACTGACGCGGCGGTCGTTCAGGCGGATCACCCGCTGACGTGCTGCTGCAGCTGCCGCTCGTTTGACGCAACCCGCCAGCATGGACGACTCCGACCAGGACTTTGTCGATTTGAGCTCAAAGTTGTTGAAACGTTCCCGTAAGAAACCGGGAGGCGCAGCCAAACCGAGCAGGACAGCAAACCGGCCGACACGCGCCGGAGAGCAACGGCGGGAAACCCCAGAGGAAGACTCTGGGCGGAGGGTGGAGGCGCTCCCGCGCGGCGGCGATGCGGCTGAGGAAGAGGAGGAGGAGGAGGAGGAGGAGGAGAGGGTAACCTGCAGGGGGGGCCCTCATGGATCAGGAGATGCTGCAACAGCAAGTCTGTCAGCTGCCGAACACCGGAGCGCGAAGGCCAACGTCCTTCTGCGGATGCAGAGGTTCCGGAGAGCCAGTCCCCAGAAGATGGGCCACAGCGACGGGGCCACAGCAAAGCCACGCGGCGAGGCCCCCAGTCCACCACAAGAACCAGGTCTGCGCTTTTAAGCTCTTCCTCAAAGTAGAGGACACCCGAAACACTGACAGAACTGTTGCTGTGGCTAAACAAACAAACAAACGGGGTTCCCTACAGGGGCGTTCAGGGACCTGGAAACATTGGGGGCTGAGCCCACTCCCTCACTGAAGACTGTGGGTTTTTTCATGAAAGCTTCTTGAACATCATGGAACCTTTTTAAAGACAAATACTTCAACCTGTACTTCAAAACATATTTATTTTCACACTTAAACACAGCAATGCAAAGAATATCTTATACATCATTATTGATCTGAGAAGGAAGACTAAATGATCAAATTTGATATTACGGGCAATTACTATGTTTTGTTTTTCCTCTTCCAACCAAAAAGGTTATTTCTGTGTCAGGTTGCTGGTGGATTTTAGTGTCTGCAGATACATTTCATCCAGTATTGTGCTGTTACTTTTCTTTTTCTAGACTGCTCCTTTCTTTCAGTTACATTTTCCTTCTCACCTTTACCTCTTTCCTTCTCTCTCTCCATTTTTCCCTCTTTTGATAAATTCTCTTCCCTCTCATTTTGATAAATATAAAATGCAAAAATAACAAAAAGTTCTATTGTCCTGAGTAAATCTGTGGAAATGCAAAGAGAGATAACAAGTCCTTCAATGATGTGGTCGTGAGCATCTAAAGGAAACCAAATACTCGTCAAATATCACGATCTTAGACAGTGAGATTAACAAATCTCTGCATGAAAAAATACAAATCGCAGTCTAAGCATAAAAATGAGCCACAGCTCCAGAAAACGGCTCTGGTAGATCTTTAAAACATTCTAGGAAAAGTTCATAACCAGATAAAAAACATGATTGAATCAAATGTTTTGTCTGAATAACAAATGTTATAGAAACATAGAATCACCTTCTTCTTAGCGGCTTTACAGAAATTCTGGACCTTTTCTAGAGAGTATATCTCCATGTCATGTTGGTACCACGCTGAAATTCCTGGGAAAATGCTAGGCTAACACTTTAGCTAACCAAACACGTTATCAGATCAGACAGGTGTTCACACAACTTTGACGTTACCTGTTTACCTGTTTCATGTGTTCGGACAGAGTCTTCCCGCCGCTGCAGCACCACAGCAGAAGAACTGTTCCGCCTTTTTTTCTCAAAAACCCATCGGGTGTTTGTTTTTTGATTAAAGTCAGGCTCATAGACATTAGAACCAGCGGGAAATTTCAGGAGTTGGATTTAACATTGGGAGGGAGGCTGTAAGTGAATAAAACACAGAGGATTTTTTTACTCTGATCAACTCCTCTCTGATTGGTCAGACCGCTGTGTTTGTGTTGCATTGACTAAAGCTGGGAAAATAGCAAACTGTCATTATCATGAATGTCATAGGGCAGTTCGGAGTCAAAACAAACATTCAGACTTGAAGAGAATTGTTTGGGACTGGAGCTGGGAATGCCCAGGCCGGGAGAACGCCACTGGTTCCCTATCTAACATGAATCTCATTGCCCCCCCAGACGACAGTGCATCCATCAGCTCTGGTTCCTGCGCTGAACGTCTGAAAGGGGACGAGGCTCTTGCCCTACGCCTGCAGCTGGAGATGGACAAGGAGGCAGCAGAAGCTCAGACGGTGGAGCTGGAGGACGGAGGCCTTTTCTTCTGTCAAATCTGTCAACGAGACTTATCACACATGACACCTGAGGGACGAACACATCACCTGAACAGGTCTGAACACTTGTTTCATTTTCAAAAAGATGGAGGAAGAAAAAAACTAAGTGTCAAGTGTCCTACTTTGTAGATGCCTTGATGAGAGTGAAGCGAATGGCCCCTCCCCTTCTTCATCCTCTGGTGTTCCTGATTGTCCCATTTGTGGCAAGAAGTTCAAGTCACAGAAGAGCTGCTGGACGCACCTGAAGCGCTGCTCCTCAGGCGTGGGAGCTTCTGCTGCAGCGCTGCTGCAGGCTCTGCAGAGACCAGCTCAGGAGAGGCAGAGCGCCGCCAGCACTGTGTGAGAGCCTCATACTGCCATGGGTTTGGTTTGGAAGCAGCACATGCAGCTTTTACCTTTATCACATGTTTGTTGTTCTACTTTTTCTCAATTATTCAATTCTTAAATGTTGGCTTTAGTCTGATGTTGTTTTGGGGACTTTTATTGCATTTTTACTTGCTTTTCTTCTGTTGCTCACCTCTTGGCCAATTCCTGCCTGAATATGGTTTCAGTTTGTCTTCATATTGTTAAATAAGGTTATAAATAGGTTTAAAAAGTCGTTAAAAGCTAAATTAAAGCGGCGAGTGGCATTATATGACCTGCAGGCACTACTCGCCCCCTTTGACCTGCCCTCACGCTTCTGCCTCTGCCTGCTGGTCAGAGCTGCACGGGACAAATTCATAAAAAAAAAAAATTCAAAGACAGACTTTTTCAAAATGGCAGCTTTTCTGTCGGTTTTATCTCCATAGCAACCATTTAATGTTTTTATTGCCTAAGGGTTACGAAGAGGTTGACGTAATTATTAGAAGGAAGAAAATCCAAAAGTAAACTTTCCTAATATGTTATATCACTTCATTCAACTTGAGGCAACGAATCATGAATCGCATTTTTTACAAGAGTTTTGCTCAAAGGCACAATAGTAAGAAAGAAGAATTGTGAAACCAGTCTATTCCTTCATTCCCGGACGGCTGCAGGACAGAATCAAGTTAACCATTGTCGTGTCTTTCTGTCATCAGCACAGAGACTGCAGGCACCAAAAGAAAAAGTTCATCCGAGTCAAACCTTCCACTGAGGAAGAAGTTCAGGAGCAAGAAGGAACCACTAGATGAAGAGACCATGGTGGCTCTGGCCCTGTCCTCCTCCCTGCTGGAAAAGGAGAAGGCGCAGCAGAAAGACGAGGATCCAGTGGCGACGCGTCAGACCCAGGCGGCTTCCGCTCTCCGTACCACAGCTGCAGTTCAAAAGTGGCCTCCAGATGGCGGTATGACAGCATTGTGTTCTTTCCAATCAATAATAGCTGATCCTCTGTTTAAACCCTATGGTTTAAATCTTGCGCTCAGAGACTGCTTTAGACCCAGAAAAGGTGGAACATTTTCCACAAAAGAGCAGCCCTAATAAAACCAGAAAAGACAAACAAGATCTGAGAAACAACAGGGTTTCTGCAAACAGCGATAGACTGAAAATAAAGGAACGTATTGGAGTGTTCTTCAGGATTGTTCAGCAGAGCTTCATCACCATTTTACTCATGTGAAACAAATGAAGGTTTACTGAGGGGAAACAGATTTGCTTCTCGCTGAAGAACATCATGTCATGAAGCCAGTGAAAGAGTGGATCATCTTTACACAGAGAGGATCTTTGTTTTGATCAGCTGCTCAGCCTTTCCACCGTCTGCTGTTCTTCATTGTGCAATATCTTCCAACCCTCTCGGAGTGCCCCCTGACACCATCTCTTTATTCGAGCAGCTTGGATCATCTTTGTGTAAATGGCAGACTCCCATTCGCTTCCATCTGCAGCGGCGTTCTCCAGGGCTGTTTGGTGGCCCCTGACCTTTTCATCTGCATCATAGATCATCTGATGTGCCAGGTCTGCCAGCGGGTCTTTGGAGTGTTGCTTGGCAGTTTCCACCTGACTGACCCAGATTTTTCTGACAAACCATCCAGATCAGTTCATCCCACCATCAGCTAAGAGACGCTCTGGACGTTTGCTGCGGAGGCAGAGACACAGGCCTCCAAGTGAACCCACGTGTGTCGGTTTATTTACTTTGTTAGCAAGTACAAGTACAAACAGACTGATAATCTTACTGTTAAAATGAAAGCAGCAGGTACACAGAACTTTCTGTTTCCGCTCTGGAATGATCCTTTATCTTGTCAGGGTTACAGTAGAAGCGGTACATTAACCTTTGGGGTCATGACCCCAGTGCCTGTTCTGACTGAGATTAGGCCTAGAGAACAGGGAGCGGATTTCCAAGCTTTGGGGAATTTAAATGTGCATTTCTATCTTCTCAAAGGTAGGGGGCGTGGCAAGAAGAAGAAGAAGGCCACCACCCCTCGTCCTCCTCCACTCCTCCTCATTCAGGACGCCGAGATGGCCTCAACCCGCCTGCAGGAACGGGTTTCTGCTCTTCTTCTTCGCTGCAGAGCCCCTTCTCCGCCAACCCCCACCCGACAGCCCAGCACTCTGCCTGGCTGGACTGGTGATGCCCCCCTGTGGCACAAAAGTGCGCTGTCAGTCGAAGGCTCTGCGGGCCTGCTGTTCTTCCATGTCGCTGAGCTCCAGGAGTTTTTCACGGCATCGGGATCCGTAAAGGTGTGAAAAAACAATGTTTGGTTTGTTTCTTCAGGTCATTACAGGAAACTAAACTTGGCTTTGTACTTTTTTTACTCTGAAAATGGGTTTATAGTTACTGTAAGACAAAAAAGTAACTTTAGTGTCAAAGCAACACTAATGGGTGTCAGCACAATGTTTTACCACACATTCACTGTCTTACATTACCTGTTGGGTGTTCTCTTTTCTGAAATCAAGCATATATGAAACAATGCCGCCCCTCTTTTCAGCCATCCGTCGCCTGCATCAAGCCTGACTCTTCTTTGCCGTCTGTGTGCCGAGGACCCCCTGCCACAGAGAGCCAAACCTCTGTCCCGCCCCTCTGCTCCCAGAATGCCTCTTTCTCCTTGACTCCACCCACCCCCAGGACAGGGGAGCTCTCGGTGGGGAGCCAGGCCCTTCGAGACCTGATGGAGCTGGCTGAGGATGGCATGACGTTGACACAATATGGATACTCGGCTGAAGGTAGAGAGCATGCAGGCGCACCAGTGCCTACACCTAAAGAGCACTTTCACTTCAGTGGACGGCAGCTGATTTCAACTGTTAAAACTGTTAAAGTGCCTGATTTGTTTTATTCTGTTAACAGGAGATGCAAGAAACTGAAATGTTTCAAATAGATTACACAAATATGTTTGTGGAAGTAGAGTAAACTTTTAGAAACAAGTGTTTTAGTTACTTTTTTCATCATTTTAGTTGCAGCGTTTTGCAAAACAATTGAAAGATCTAACACAAAAAGCCCTGACCTCTGCATTTAATGATTAGACTGTTCCTGTTTGACTTCTATCACACCTCTGCGTTTTTGCAGCTCAGCATCTGAGCGGCTTCATCCTGGAGGACTCTGAGGAGCAGGTGGAGATCTGCACCAGCAGCCTCCTGGCAGAAACAAGAGACCCCGACATCCAGGTGGAGAGGTTGGCTGCACAGTCAGGGGAAGAGGAAGACAGACGCAGCCACCCTTCTGTAAGACTGAGTCAGAACTCACCTTTTAATCGATTTAAAAAGAATCCGATTAATCACACTTTTGGATTGAGATTAATCACGATTTACACGATGTTTTACGTGATACATTTTATACGACAACATGCAGCTTTTGAACAAAAACAAAGGCCTGAAAGAACCTTTTTCCTTCACTTTAATTGTCTGAAGTGTTTTCATTTGTAAAGTGTTAACTCAGATATCCCAGAAGTGTAATTTGTGCACTAAACACTTTAACAGTAAGAGAAGCAGAACTGTAAAGACTTTAATGTCTGGAGTATTACTCCAAGAAAACCAAGATGCTGAAATACAGCCACGAGAAACAAACATTGTATTTCAGGAGAATACTCTCTGCTGATTGGCTGCTGGGTGTGGATGATTTTCTGGTCACAAAGTTCTATGTTCTAAAATTAAAAAAACCCATTTCCTTCATGACATTCTGCAGCAATGATTCATCTTTATCCCTCTGCGTCTGTAGATGTGCTGCTTTGCAGGATCTCAGGATGTTGTACTGGGTTTTTCTCTGTAGGTGGCGCTGTCCAGGTTGTCGTCAGACCTCAGTGGGATGGTGAACAACCCTCAGCTCAGCGATGTGCAGCTCCAGGTGGACAGTGGAGAGGTGTACCACGCTCATTCCTTCATGGTGTACGCTCGCTGCCCTCTGCTGGCTGAAATGGTACAAAGATTCCTGCCGTTTTGTTGGCTTTTTTGGGTCATTTTTGATCAACACAATAGTTGTGTCCTAATTTCTTCAATACTCACTAGGGGCAGAGAAAAAAAACAATTATTAGATGCATAGATACAATTCTGAATAATTGTCTAATTCAGAAAAGAATATGACAGACAGACAGAAATAGATAAAATAAATTTAAAATACATAAGAGATATTAAAAATAGATGTGAGATACAAGTAGTTATAAGAACTTTATAAAAAAACTGATCAGTGACCCCTTCTAATGCCACCACACCTCCCAGCAGCTTTATGGCGCCGTATTGCACTTCCTGTATCTTTCCGTAGAGCACGGCAGGGAGTGAAGGCGGTTGATGGCGATAGAGCTCCTCTGACCATAGAACATGGAGAACAGGGGTGGCTGGTGTTCTGCAGAATGACCTTCATCTTGGCTCCACCACCGACTCCACTGTGTCCAGATGTGGTTCCACCACGCAGCCTGCCTTTCTGATCAGTTTCAGTTTCTTTATGTCCGTTTTGCTGCGCTTCCCCCCCAGCATAGAAAAGGACACGTAAAACAACCGACTGACAAAAGGAAAAAGGAAGTTCCCAACAGAATTAAGAGAAACAAGTCTCATTCATTTCACTATTTCCTTAAGTAACAGTAATGAGACTTTGCTTAACGTGACCATTTGGAAGCGTTTTGGTTTTTATAGTGTCGATGGTCACTTGAGTTTGGATAAAAGTCATGCGGTGTGTACGTTCTGTCTGACCGAAATGAAACATGAAGGAACATAAGAAATGTGCTCAATCACATCGTTCGGTTCCATTCAGAGGAGGATGAGGAGGGTAGAAACGGCTCTGCTGCTCCCGGCGTGAGTATGGCCTCAACAAGTCCTGCTGCGAGCACTTCCAATGGTCATTAAAAGATTATTGGATGTCCTGTATGTATTATTTGATTTAAAAGAACTTCTGTTAGTGCTCAGCTAAAAACAGTCTTTGTTACTTGATGTTATACACATGTGGACAAAATTGTTGGTACCCCTCAGTTAAAGAAGGAAAAACCCACAATTCTCACTGAAATCACTTGAAACTTACAAAAGTAACAATAAATAAAAATTTATTGAAAATTAAATAATCTAAATCAGCCATCACTTTTGAATTGTTGATTAACATAATTATTTAAAAAAAAAACAAACTAATGAAACAGGCCTGGACAAAAATGATGGTACCTCTATAAAAGATTGAAAACTATTTGACCAGACTGACATGATTAACTCAGGTGTGTCCTTTAATTGACATCACAGGTGTTACCAAACTCATAATCAGTCAGTCTGCCTATTTAAAGGAAGACAAGTAGTCACTCTGCTGTTTGGTGAAAAGGTGTGTACCACACTGAACATGGACATGTGTTATTGGTCTAGTGTCTTGTGTTATGGAGAAAACATTTCTAAAAAATGCCAGTTCAGGATGCATTGATAATAACTTCCTAATTGGCTCATTGCCTCCTGGATCGGAACATGCCTCCAGATTCCCATCCATTCCACTCGCTACACAGTACACTGAATCTCCAATTCCAAAATCCAGTATACCCTAGAAATTTCCCAGAAGTCTCTACAAAAAAACATCAGTGTGACTAGATTGGTGAATATACCACAGTGCTCTTTGTTTAAATAACTTTTAATTAAAAAAAAAGAATGATTTAAATAATTTTTGGTCATCAGAACGCAGTGGAACAGTAAAATGTTTATTTTTCTTAGATTTTTTCTTTGGGAGGTTGGTGACGTCATGTTTGCCATTAAAAAACAAACTGGTGAACGCGGTGAAGGAACCCCTCTTAAATCCACTAGATGGTCCTGCACTGGATAGTTTTTAGTGGTTGGGGGTAGTGAGGGATTTCAGACAGAGACCAGCGGTGGGCTTTTGGCATAACTGTATAGTACTATAATGGACAGAAACATGTTCAGTTGAAAGATGTTTTATATTCTGTGCTTTCACAGCTGCATGAAAGTGGCTTCAGAGTTCAGGAGGAAGACTCGCCGGCTGCTCAGCGGGTGGTGCTGAGCGACGTCCCTGGCCAGGCGGTGTTTGTGCTGCTGCAGTACCTCTACACTGCACAATGCTCCGTCCCTGCATCGCTGCAACCTTACATGCTGGAGCTGGCGTCCAGGTCAGCATCCCATTGTGAACCTCTCTTCTCTCGTCTTCATCTCTTTTTTTATACTTGTCCTGTCCGACAGCTGAGCAAACAGATCAGAGCTGAAGGGCTCTTGGGTTGGACAGATTTTACTGTTACAATAGGGGGTTATGGATCTTCTGAAACACAAGGTGTATATTTGTATAAACCCCTTTTGTATTTGAGGCTAAACTTTATTTATATGGATGATATTTGCATTCTTACAAATACAGGGAGGTGGAATCATAAAGCAACAAGCTGTTGGAGGTTTATCATCATGACTGTCCCGTGTAGATGTTAGTCTAAAGGGGCGGGGCTTGTCCACACACACTCAAATGTTACAAACATTCCTGTTGATTCCAAAAATCTTCACATACAAACAAGTCAACATGTACACAATAGTTCATACACACACGTACTTCTGCATACAAACACACACATGTAAAGCATGTCATTCTGTATTGTTAGGGCAAAGGTGACACCTGTGCTCAGGTGGGTGTTTATAAAGTAGATTATGGAATGTAAAAAGAGGGAGAGTGCCCAACCGCCCTTACACCAAGACCCCCATCGAACAGCAGCCATAGCCAGAGCCCCCCCGTCAGATAGAGGATGTCCGCCCGACGGGCAATCACGTCAGCCACCCAGACCAGAGCCAGCAGGACCGCTACAGGGGCCCCAACGTCAGAGAGCAGGGGGGCACAAGAGCATGGAAATGCAAACTCCAGCCCAGCCAGAAGAATACTCCCCACCATGCCAGGGGGGCCCACCATGTGGCCCCAACCCCGGAGAGCCCTCCCAGCCCCAGATGAGCAGCCCCCTGAAGTTCTGGGCATCCCCCAAATCCAGGGCCGCCAAGGGAGACTCACCCCACGCTCCAGGCAACCCCCTGCCCACCCCCCAGGAGAGGGCAAGGCGGGGGCCTCCCACCCCTGCCCAGGGGGAGGACGCCCGAGACAAGTGAGGGTCCCCAAAGAGCATTGTAAACTTGTGCCGACCAGGCTGACCCAATGGTGGAATTTTGGAGAGGCCCAGCACTGGAGGGCAAGAACCAGAACCAACACACCAGTACTGTCATTGTAATTTCTTGTGTTTGTTACATGTTTTATGTTTGTGGACCCCCTGGAAAACAAGATGCTACATCTCATGGGGCATTCCATGAATAAAGTGAAATTAAGCACTGCAACTGTATCTCACACACAACTGGTTTTTACAGAAGTAAGTTCATTGGCTTTTATTTTGGTGAATTAAGAAATATTTTTTCTACAAATAACATTTTATGATTTCCACAACAAAATATTTTTCAGTAAATCAAAAAAGCAAAGCTTAAATGTATGTAAATAAAGTGGCCTTTACTTTCAATACTGATTAAATGTACTTTAGGATTTTAGGCAGTAACTGTTGGATTAAACCCCAAAGAAACAATCAGCAATCTCCAACATTCTGCCTATTCAGTTCAAATTAAGGATGGGATTTTATCTGGTGCTAATGCCAAATCTGTATTTTTAAAGCAGTCCTGGTGCTTCAAACAGGAAAAACATCCAAATGTGGTGAAGCATTGTGACACAGCGAAGGATAACGCTGGAATGCAGCTAGGATGCTTTATTTCCTTTCTTTCTGTTATCACACGCGCTGAGGCTTTTTCAGAGCAGTATACTCACTTTTATCTATCAAGTTGATGAATTAGGATCTTTTGTTGTGAAGTAGAGCAGAACTTCTGACTGAAGCTCCGCCCACCATCACAGTCACACTCATTCTTATATGAACACACCCACAATCACTGGAAGAGTGAAGTAATTGGCTGGAATTGCACAGCAAACTGAAAAGAATGTACAGTGGGGATCAAAAGTTTTGGCACCCCAAGTGAAATGGTCCAGAAAGAATCCAAGGAAAGACGGAAAAATCTCCTAAAGACATCAGTTTACAGATGAGACATTCTTCTAATATCTAAAAAATGGCTTTATTTCCGTCATTTATCCTTTCAAAATAACAGAAAGTATGGGCACCCTGCAGAATTGATAGCATGCTCCACCCCCTTTGGAAAAGCTGAGACCTGACAGTTTCATGGATTCTTCACAATCATGGTTTGTAAAGACCAGGTGATTCAATCTGAAAGATTGTAGATAATCTGAGTCATGTGACCTCGCCCCAACAATCAGCATCATGGGTTCTTCCAGCAGTTGTCCAGAACAATGAAACTGAAAATAGTTGATGCTCACAAAGCAGGAGAAGCTATAAGAAGATAGCAAAGTGTTTTCAGATGAAAATATCCTCTGTTCAGAATGTCATTAAGAAATGACAGTCAACAGGAACAGTGGAAGTTAAAGAAAGATCTGGAAGATCAAGAAAAATCTCCGACAGAGCAGCTCACAGGATTGAGAGAAAAGCAAATCCAAACCCACGTTTGACTGCAGCATCCCTCCAGAAAGACCTGCAGACTCTGGAGTTGTTCTGAACTGTTCTTCACATTATAATACTATACTATACTAAACTTTACTATGCTATACTATAAATACTTGAATAACTTGCAATAAGAAAAAAATATCATTAAAGAATTAGGATTAGCAAGATGTTAAAAAAGTATCTGATCAAGAATGGTTATTCTGACAAATACAATGACTGAGTCATCATTGTTTATTTCTCTACAGAAGCCTCTCTTTGATTTGCTCTTCACTTTCTGTCAGCCGCGGTTTATCTTGCTTTGTTTGTATTTTTTTATTTTATTTTATTGACTTCTGTGTTGTTCAGTGTTCTTGAGTTCCTTGGAAGGTTTCATATAAAATGGATCATCATCATTATTATTATTTTTATCAGATTTTGGCATCTTAGAGCCAATGGGTACCTGCTGTTTGGATTACCAAAGGGGAGCAGTCCAGTTCTTTTATACAGTCAGTGGTGTGTAACAACAGTGCTGTCTCCAAATCAACACTTTGATTGAACTTTCTGGTTTCTGCTGTAAGTTCAGCAGCTTTCTCCTCCAGTTCTGACTGGATCCTGTTAGAAATCGCAGCACGTTCCACAGCTTCATCATCCTAACACTACACGGACCTGTGAAGTGCCGAATGAAACTATGTTCATCATCAAAACGTAGGCGGCGGTTGCTTCACTCTCTCTTCCCTGCTTTTATTTTGAAGGTTTGATCTGCAGGAACTGCAGCAGCTTTGTCGTATCCACCCAGAGGACGCCACTACGGAGGAACAGGAGGAGCACAACAAGCACACTGACCAGGCCTTCTTAGACCTTCTTAGATCTATGTGGAATGAAGATGAGGATGAAGCTGCACACCTGGATGAAGGTGGTGGTGATGGGAAACAGGCTATGGAGGATCATGGAGCTGATGAGGTCATTTTATATGACAGAGAGATTAGCGAGGAGCAAATGAACGAGAAAGAGCTGGAGGAGATCTATGAGTTTGCAGCCACGCAGAAGAAGAAGGAGGAGGAGGAGGAGGAAGAGGAACAGGAAAAAGCACATTTGCTTGATTCCAAAAAAAGCTTTATTGAAACACTTCAGGCAGCGTCAGATCAGTCTCTGGATCGCTCTGTTTCCAAAACCCAAACTTTCCAGCAGGAGACCTCCAACCTGAGACTGACTCAGTCCAGGCAACCTGGTTGTTCTGGCAAACCGGTCCTTCAGTCATCAGGAAGTTCCCTGAGTTCTCCACCCGCAGCCTTCAGCCTGCCTGGACCAGGACTGTCTCCTGGTCACGTGGATGGACCTGATGTCAGAGAAGACCAGAGAGAAGCTGCTGCTGAGCTGGATGGACCTTTGAAGCTTCAAAGTCCTCACACAATCTGTCCGCCTTCATCTCTGCAGAAAGAGGAACCGGAGTTCATTGTTTTGTCTGATTCAGATGATGAGAGCAATGATGTTCCTTGTTCTCCTGACAAGAACCTGCAGAGCTTCACACAGATTCGGTCCAGGCAGGACTTCTCACCTGCAGAGGAGAAAGAGAAGTCTGGTAGTTTGGAGTTTGGTCTTGTTGATCCTTCGGAGTGTTCTCCGGAGGTTTCCTGGCTGACCTTCACTCCAGTCCAAGCAGGGAGAAGCTCCAGAAGCAGCTCTACTCAAACTAGAAGCAGCATGTGCAGGACGAAGCTCTTCTCCAGAGTAGATTCATCCTCAGTTTGCTTTTCTCCCAGTTTAGCATCTAGTAGCAAACGTCAAACCTCCAACAGTCACCAGGATGTTTCTGTATCTTCATCGCAGAGCTGCGTCTCCAGCCTGAAGCAGAACGTGTCTTCAGACCCATCACAACATAAGCATCCCCCGAACTCCGCTTTGACTGACCCCCAGCCGTGCATCAGCACCCCCCTGCAGACGGACCACCACCAGCCTGCTGACCTTCTTACCGCCTCCCCCCTCTACGCTGACAACAAGCCCAGTCAAAGGGGAAAGAGAGGATCTTCAGAGGACGCAGACTGGAGAAGTTTTCTCGTCTCCCTTCAGTCTAAGTCGTGTACTTCATCTTCATCATCCTCTGTCAGAGTAGGTCCCAATCCAAACAAACACAGCAATTCCTCCAGCAGGAGAACTTCCTCTAAGAGCTCCAGCTGTGACAGTCCAGGTTTCAGAGTTCAGAGGATAGAAGCAGGAAGTGATGCTGATGCAGAGCAGGAAGAAGGTAACGGTCAGACAGGAGCAGTGGAGGTTGGAGAGTCCAGCATTCAGCAAAGCTTCATGGACGAGCCCCTCATGGCTTACAATGATTGGTGGGGGTTGGACATCTGTGAGGAGACTGATCCCGCCTGCTTCAGCCTGAGACTGGAAGATGGTTCTGGATCCAGCCTGCAGGAGCAGCAGGAACCTCTCCAGAACTCCAGAACCTCCAGCTCTGCTCTGTCTGAGTTTCTGTGTGCCGGTCACAGGGATCAGCCAGTGGCCAGAGGCTCTACCTCCATCCAGCAAAGTCCACAACCACAAACAAGCCATCCCCCCCTCACAGCCTCGCCACCCGACCCCGGCAAGCACACCTCACCTGAAATCCACGTCAGCCTCCTAGACTCTCAGCTATGGGACAGTTGGAGTGAAGATGTAAAAGAACTTCCTCTGTATCAGAGGGTTAACCCAGCAAACCACCTTAAGACCCCAGGTGAGTACGAGGCGTTTGAGAACTGAACAAAATGACTGATTTGCTTCATTCTTTCATTTTCTGAACTGCTTTATCCCTTTTGGGGTCACGGTGGGCTGACCCGTACGGAGGGCTGACCCGTACGGTGGGCTGACCCGTACGGGGGGCTGACCCGTACGGGGGTCTAACCTCTACGGTGGGCTGACCCAGCTTACAGGGAGTGCAGGTTTGCTTTGCTGATCCTTTAAGGCTCGTATGACCACCTGAAGGGACGTCAGGAAAGTGGAGGGTTCCATTTTTGTGCGTGTGGTAAATGTATCGGGAAGGATTTGTAAGGATAATGGAAGTTACACACACTTATGACGTCCGGGTATTATCAGTATTTCAATCTTGTTATTTTTATCGTTCTCACAAGAAGCAGACTGTTTGTAATGCAGTGTGATGTGTTGTCATGGTAACAGGTACAGAGCCTGCACTGACCTCGCTCTGCAGCAGCTGGTGTGTGAAGACTAACCAGCAGAGGAAAGTGGTTTCTATGCTAAACGGCGTGTTAAGGGATCCTTTCAGAGGGAAAGGATGCTTGTTTACCGCTTGGTTTTGTCCAGATGATGAAGATAACGTTTGTTTCATTCATTAATAAAAACATTATTTATAAACGTGAATTCACTCTGTATCAAGCAGTAAGGCAAACAAGACAGAAAGCAAGACAACAAATTATTTAATGATTAATGCATTTATTATTGAAATAAAAGTCAACAGTGGTGTTGATGGTGAAATGTGGCAGAGATCCTGTCATGTCCATCATAGAGACATTTGAGAAACTGTGGTATAACGTCTGTCCACCTGCGTTGTAAGTTTCTGTTGTTCTGGTTACCAACTGCTGTTTAGACCAGAGCAGTAATCTAGAACATTCAGGCCATGTGACCTTTTTTTATATTTTTTTAAGCACCGTCTCACAGTAAGAGGCGTGGCAGCGTGGTTCCCATCACTCCCATGCCATCCTTTTCTGATATGGACACACCAGAGCTCAAAGGCAAACTCAACAGGTCAGTGGGTTTCCTCCACACATGATCCAAGACTTTTGTCTCCTTCAGT
This sequence comes from Oryzias woworae, assembly GCA_016861445.1. Lineage (NCBI taxonomy): Eukaryota > Metazoa > Chordata > Actinopteri > Beloniformes > Adrianichthyidae > Oryzias > Oryzias woworae. Next base: position 299,953 of record BOLG01000128.1, read on the forward strand.
CGCTGGGATTAAGTAATCAGATTATCTCCCTCCTGGTGTCTCATCAGTTTAGTCTCCTCTGTCTGCCTGTTTCATACTCTGTGGCCTCAAACATCCTCCTCTGCATAGGTTTGGGGTTCGACCTTTACCAAAACGCCAAATGATCCTCAAGCTCAAGGAGATTCATCAGTACACACACCAGCTGGCCAGCTCCGACTCTGAGGAGGACGTGCCGCCACAGATGAAGCGCCTGCCCAGCGTGTCCTGCCATCAATCTGGAACGTTTAAAGAACCCAGAACTCCTGCAGCTGCACTTCTGGTCAAACCCAGTCATGGGTTTGCGGATGCGGGGCAGCTGTCTGCATCTCAGGGCTCCAACACGTCTTCAGCAGCCTGCAGCGACGAGTCGGAGAGGTGAGTGGAATGAATGCCCAGAACCAACATCGGATGCACAGAAATACAGCGTGGTCTTCTGCAGGTCCAACCAGGAGTTCGTCATCCCTTCTGATGGCGACTCAGACAGCGACAGCTGCATGTCGTCCTCTCAGGCAGCCACACGTCTCCAGGACCGCCTCCAGGCGGTTCGCAGGTTCATCCTGTCCCATCCCGAGCTGTACAGTCAGATCCTGCAGTACCAACCGCTGGTTCTGTCTCGGCTCCAGGAGCAGCTTAAAGCTGCAGGGATCCGCCTGGGTGCCGCCAAACTGGTGGACTACCTGGACTCTCAGTGCATCACCTTCACCACGGCCAAGCCAGGCCAGCCTGCACCCAGCCGCTGCCGGGGCAACAGGACAGGCAGGGGGGCAAGAGCAACAAGCAGGAAAAAAGCAGCAACAGCTGTTCCTTAACTGTCCATCAGACTTGATCTGAAAGTGATGGAGGGAAGACGATCACAGTCATGTTTTCAGTTCAGTTCTAGTGTTTGGAATGTCATCTTAACTAAATGTTATCTCTTAGATGCTACATTTGAATAAAAAAAGTATTGATGTTCATTTTCTGTCTGGTTACATCTGTCATGATAACCTAAAGAAAACCCAAAGATCCTAATACACTCACACAAACATTCAAGTACAACAATAAACACAACAAAAGTAAACAACTTTAAATACTGTTGATCCCTCTCCTGTGGCCCCTCCTCTCCCCACTTATACAGACATTTACATTACTCCCAAAAAGTTCAGGATGTTTGTAAAAACTCACAGTGTTTGTTTCCGGATATAGAGGTGATTGTATTGTGGTGACAGACTCCTCATTCAGTGTTTTCCACATAATGGTCTCACTGTGTTCAGTCTGTTTAACCCAAACTTTCTGAAAGAAAATCCTTTTCAATGTGACATCAGTGTCAACATTCTGTGGGTCTAAAGTCTGCTTTTGTCAGTAAGTCATTCCAAGTTCATCATTCAAACAGCAAAACTACTCCTGAAAATAACAATATCCCTCATTGTAAAAACTGTACAGTATTTACAGCCAAACATATCTGTACCTTTAACTGAACGGCCAAAGTTACAGAAACAAGATGTTGCATTTGAATGGATCTTCCTGTTGATGGATTCAGTTCTCCAGTGTGTGTGTGTGTGTGTGTGTGTGTGTGTGCAGGTGTGTGTGTATGGGTGTGTGTGTGTGTGTGTGTGCGCAGGTGTGTGTGTGTGTGCATGGGTGTGTGTGTGCATGTGTGTGTGTGTGTGCGCAGGTGTGTGTGTGTGTGCATGGGTGTGTGTGTGCATGTGTGTGTGTGTGTGCATGGGTGTGCATGCGCAGGTGTGTGTGTATGTGTGTGTGTGTATGGGTGTGTGTCCTTGTGTGTCTACCCAGCAAAACCAAAGGAATGGACTTAGCTCTGTGAGCTTCTCTGTTGGGTCAAGTCTCAGAAACGTTCGGATGATGTTTAACTCCGTGACTCTGTAAGGACATTGGAAACGTCCGTCCGTCCGTCCATTTTCTTCCACTCATTCAGGACCAGGTTGAACATGTATGTATGCGGGCCTGACTTGGAGGTGATTATGACTTCTGTTTTCTTTCCTTTGGATTACTGTCATTCACTTTTTACTTGTTTTAACAAAAGTGTTTGAAAAACGTCTGCAACTCGTCCAAAACTCTGCAGCAAAGCTTTGAACAGCTGAGCTCACATGACTCCTCTACTGTCCTCTTTACACTCAAAGTTAGGATGGATTGTAAATGCAACTTGTGCTTTTTTAAAGCCTTGCACGGAGAAATGCTCGTGTACATTGTTGACCTTTTAACCTTCATTTTGTCCTTTTGGTCCAGCAGCTAAAAACGTCTATCTGTTCCAGAAACTTGCTATAAAACCAGAGATCTTGCTGTCCAAGCGGTCCGTCTTCTGGCGCCTTTGGAACGTCGTCGTCATTACGACACATCCAGTGTTTAAAGTACAGGTTGTTATTCAGAAGAGCTTTTTGTTGAGTTTGAAGTGTCTTTCACTGAGACAAAAACTTTTTTAACTTGTCTCATTCATTGTTCTTATTTCCTGTTTCTGTTTGAGTTTATTCTTTATTTCACGAGGCGCCATGGAAGCAAACGTTTACCTGCATGTATGCGAGTTACAGCTGAAGCTGAGCACAGAGGAGGAGCAGACATCAGTCCTCTGAGGAGCATCTGCAGTCATCAACCAGTGAATGAGACCAAAGCGCCCTGACTCCACAGGCAGTGATGGAGTTTAGGTGTTGGGTTGGTGGATGTGATCATATACCAGTAACACACAAACAAAAAACACAAACCAATGACAGCTTTGACCCCATGACTAAAGAAATGCATCACAAGACATTTTTAAAAATATTTTACTTCCTTTGCTCTTGTTAGTGTTTTATCCAAACATTAGCCAAAATGCACATTAGGCTGAGCACATTTAAGAAAGAAAACTAGAAGAACGTCGGCTCCTCATCCCAGTAGAGCGATGTGACTCCTCACACAGTGAAGTCACTGCTGTCAGAGTTCACAGTCAGGTTTTTGGGCACTTCTCCGTCACGCAGCCACATCCTGCTAGAATAACACAAAGTGTTCCGCAGCAAACAAGAAAGGATCCTGGAGACGAACTTTTCCTTCCTTTCCCATTAGAGGTGTTTCTCTGATGGAGCAGCTTCCTGTCGTCAGGACAGGTTGGCAATGTTGGCCAGGAAGCGCTGAGCCCACCACTCCTCCAGATCTATAGGCACAAAGTCTGCCGAGGAGGACAAGGATTAAAGCTTGATCTATGACCCAGTTTTTCACTCCAATGATAATCAATATCAATGATTAAATGAAGGACAAAGTGAGCCGAGGACACACAGTATGCAGACACTTTGTGTTCATACGTTTGTGTCCAGATGTTTGGAATCAAATCAAATGGATTTTCATGACTCCTGCCAAAAGCTTCAGACTTCAAAGTGTTCATGAGAACAAGAAGTGAATCGTCGCCAAACTGAAGACGAGTCTTGTGTCTTTGGAAACCAATCAGATTTCCGTGAGCAGGAGGACTGATGAGGAAAGAAGCCGCAGCACGAGAGGATGACCCAAACACGGCTGGTGTGTCTAAAACAGCAAAGCTCCTGAAAAAAGGCTGCTTTAACTGTAGACATTACAGCTGCTCTCCAGCCAAAGACCAAGCAAATGCAGCGAGAGAGTTCTGAGGCGGCTTAAGGTCAGCTCAGCGCCGGATCAAAGTCTGACATTTAACTGAGCAGGAAAGGTGTTATCTGTGAGATACAATCAACTACAACAAAGGATAAGGTTTTATGAGAGCGCATTTACTTTGAAGTTCTACAGTGGATGCATGAAAAAGGGGAAGGGGCCGGAAACGTACTCTTCATCACAGCACTGGGGGTCTTCTCTGTGTACTGAACAGGTCCATGGCGGTCAGATGAATCCCCTCTGTCCTCCAGTTTCTGTTCCACCTCCTGCCATACTGCAAAACAAGCACAGGGACTGTCACCCTGGTACGCTACAGACACGCGAAGGCGGCTTTTCCCATCCACACATCAGAACATGACAGCTTTTGATAGGACAAACCAGGATCAAAGATCTTCTCTGCAGAGGATGCTCTGCTTCATGTCATATTTAACAGACAAAACTGAAGAGAAACTACCAGGTGGATGAGCCCTCCTCTGCAGAGAGTAGCCTCAGTCACATCCACCAGCACGGCGGGTTTACCTGTTTGGGTTCTGCGGGTTTTGGCTTGTCCAGGTCAGTGGGGGGTCATAAAGAGGAGTGTTTGCATTTTAACAGAGGTGCAGCTGTGTGGTGCAGGCTTGTACGGTCACCTCATGGGGCGTCATGACGGTGGAACGAACGGAGCATGTGGTGTGTGCTAAATGGATCATGAAGCATTTGGAAGGATAACAGAACGTACACGCTACTATGACGTACAGGTGACGCTGTCGTACAGTGTCCTTACGCCACACGCCAGTTCGTTAGTTAGCTGTGAGTACTGGCTCCTCACTGACCGCACACATATGCTGGACAGGTGTGCACGTGACATGTGAGTGCCCATGAGACGCCTGTAGGACGTTCACACAAACTACACTCTGATCGTCTCATTTCTAACGGTCAGGCTGCACACAAGGAGCGCGCACGTATCACGTGAACAGCGCTAACGGGATCCTTGTGCAGTCGGCAGGATTTGTGGAGGTTGAGAGGAGTGGTCACAAACCGGATCTTCTGTGTCCCGTCATGCATGAACTCACCTTCATAAACAAACCTGACGTTCTCCTCGTGTGCCAGAGTGAACCCCTCAGCGGCGCCCTGGCTCTTGTTAGGGAGCGCACTGCTGTGGCGTTTCCCATTCACACGGTTGAAGACTATTTTGGGGGCTGGAGAGCTGAAGAGGACAGAGAAGCACTGTATTTACCTCCATGAACAGAGGGGCGGAGCTTAGCAGTGAAGACACAAACAGTGCAGGTTCATGATGTCTTTGGGTTGTTTTCTGAACGGCTCTTCTTCTGTGGTTTCTAATGACATCATCATTTTAGGAATAAACTGCAGAATGTTCTCTCTGCTCTCTTCACCTTTTCATTGTAAAATTCAGAGATCAACCACTGAGCAACATCAATGCCAAAGATCCGACACTCGCCACCACATTCAGAACTGGTTTCTGCAGGAACGCTGTCCCTGAGCCAGTGCAGCGGGATGATGGGAAGCCTGTTTGGATGCGCGTCGACTGGCTGTCACGGATCAGACTCCGGAAATGTGAACGGAAAGTTGGCATTCCAGCTTCACCTGAAGAATATGCAGCGTTATTTGACCCCATCCCAACCAAACGACTGAAACTTTTGAACGTAAACACCAATAATGATCCATTGGTGAGGCGGACATTGGTTCTGTTTCTACTAAACAAATGACAAATCTTTTGCAGGTAGATTTCACTGGGACAGAAAGTTGATCGATTTTGAGCGGCGTTTGTGTGGCGGGCTCACAAACACGGCGTTTGGGGTGTTTGCTCACATGGTTTGTACCAGAATCCTGTGAAAACTGAATACAGGAAGCGGTGCTCAAGCTGAACTAAATATGACTATATTAGGAATGTGGGCGTGGTCAACAAACCCTTCAGTCGCCAAGAGATCTTCTGAAAATGACATCGACCTGTCCATCACCAAACAGAACATGGTTGCCATGGAGATCAAACCAACAGAAACATAGATTAATGTGTCTCATGTAGCTATGACCAGAGCGGCAGGGGCAGAAGGGGAAGGTGAGGGGCAGTAAGGGTGAGTCAGGGGGGCGGTGAGGGCAGGTAGCCCTGCAGGTCATAGCAGCTTTCCAAACACTTTCAAAGGTTTCAAAGGTTCAAAGGTCAAACCCCAAACATGAGAAAATGATCAACCAAATGACAACATTTCCACTAAAGCCGCTTCTGCCGTTTGAAGATTGTGCAGTTGTTGTTCCTGTGTTAGTTTGTGTCCCTCTACGCTGTTCCATTGCTCGTTGTTTTCACTCTGCTGTTTGTCTTCTTCAGAAATCAACCGGGAAACACAAGTCACAGCAAAGGGGACGCGAGCGTGATGATGGACACGGCCGGCGTGTTACATGATCGCGCGCGCGGTCCACGTGGAAAGTATTTTTGGCGCACGCGGTTGTTGACGCAGCAGCAGCACGCGCACGCAGCGCACGCAGCGCACGCAGCGCAGCAGCTGCAGGTAAACACGTCCACACACTCACCTGGATGCCAGCCAGGACGTCGGCTTGATCTTTAAGTCGCTGAGTTTGTTCTCGACCTGCTGCGTGGGACCTGCGACAGGCAGAGGGTCACTATACGCACCAAACCACAGCGTGACGGGACGCGCGCGGCGCTCGCTCACCTGTCCTCCGTTGGGTAACGAGTTTGCTGGGACCTCTGGTGATGGTGTACATCATGCAAACCCCCCGATCTGCAGGAATCCGGTCGTGTCCCGGTTCCTCAGCGGCCGGGTCCAGATTCTGACCGGGTTTCTGACCTGCTCTCGGGCGGTGTCCCGGTTCAGGGTCGGGTTTTTGTCACGCACCCGCGGGGGCTGGAACCTCCGGGGTGCAGAGCCGCCTTGGTCCGACAGCCGCTGCGTGTGCCGCGCACCGCCGTGTAGGTCATTCAAGGAGATCGCAGGTCCACATGCTGGGGATCATTCAGGCGCGGGGGGGGGACACTTCCTGATGTCCCGGGACGGTGACACGCAGCGCCGGTCACGTGTTCGTCTGGAACCCGCAGACTCCGGACCTGCGCGCCAAAGCGTCTCCGTCTGACAGGTTACAAGGCCAACGCGCACGGTCCCGTCACCGGCACACCGGCACCCACGGAGAGCGGTTCACACAAGTTCACCGAGAACAAGGACGGACTTCCGGGGAAACCTTTCAAAATAAAGGCCATTGGTGTTTTTCTGACGTAACGCTGGGAATGAACCAACTTCCAAAAGACAGGAATGTATAGCAATGAATTCAACTTATTGTGTTTTTTCTTCTTTCCACTGCTTTTTCCAGCACTTTATCACTTCCTGATCATCACACCTGTCCTGTTGTTAAGTATTTGGCGTTTGAAAATCAAATTAATTATACATGTTGAATTAAATATCAGGGATATTAGACATACAGTAATATTTATATTTTTTGTAAATGTGTCTTATTAAAAAGATGGATAAATGGAATTGCATAATGTTATTTTAATTTGAGCAGTGATTATTAACGTCTGCCTACAGTAAACTAACTTGGCTTTTTACTAGTTTTAACAATCCAAACTAAGTTTTGGTCATAATTGGGTACTGAACATGTCTATATATAACGTGTGGATTTCCTACACAACAGATTACATTTTTCTCCTTTTTTATTCTTGCAACTTTTATTTTGAAAGCGGGAGTGCTTCCGACCCCTGTTTTGTTTACTTCCAGTCAGACAGCAAAGACACCCTCCCACCCAGCCCCCAGAAATCACCTTTCACCCATTGAACTACTTTGCAGAGGCATATGTGTCAGTTAAAACCTGAAGTGAAGCAGATTCTGTCTGCAGATTAAACAGCTGTGGATTATTCTTCTTGTTCTGATACGGTTCATGTGGTCCCAAAGGGAAACATCTTTGTGAGTCTGAGGCACGTGCAGCCTGGCTGGGTTAGAAGTAACATGCTGGAGTACAGACTAAAGTCAGCTTAAAGCTACTGAAGATCAGCTGGCAAAAGAGCAGCTCAGACAGGCTTATCCATGATATCCAACACGCCACCCCCACACCACATCAGTCTATGTGGGTTAGCTGGTTATGGATCTGCAAGGTCAACAAGCCAATGATCAAACTACCAGCAAAACCACGGCCCAATACATAACTACATGTCTTATAAAAAGTACATATATTTTTAAACGTCGTTGCAATGCAAGCGGAGGATTTTTCAACATTCATGAAGGTACCAGACGGTACCAGCGCTTAGGCAGTGAGACTTAGTTATAAAAAGATGGAATTCAAATCTATACATTTGTTTTTTTACAGTCCACAAGTGTTTATTTATACCATGAACACCTATCTTTGTTGTACATGTTACTCAGTTTTGTAGTATTCCCGTTTGTTCTCAGTTGAATGATGACCAGTCATTTGAATTGATCCGTGCTGGGGAGGATGCTGGCCGCTGAGGGCGTGGCTAAGAGTGTGGGCGTGTTCCGCTCCTGGAGATATGCTCCAGGAGGGTAGTAGTAGCCTTTAAAAACACCAGTCAGACAACCGAACAGACACCATCCATCACCAGCAACAAACGTATTTGATCTGTCGGGTTATCGTTAGATTTCTTGTCTTTTCTGTCCACTGAAAGAGCCAGTCTTATGTTCGGCCTCCTTGTTAAATGCTTTTGAGTTTCTTCTTTTCGTCCAGTGGTTTGATCAGATTTCCTTTTCTCTGGTGTGTTACGTCTGTTTTTCTGTTCAGTTGGTTTGGCTGCTCAGTTCATCGCGATTTGAGAGGAACCGAGGTAGAAGCATACAAAACTACACAAGCAGGGAGCACACAACACAAAACTGTACTGCTAAATGACAACACCAACAAATCCGGCTCGTCCTTCACCTTAGATCACTACTAAGGGAAAGTTCTCTGGTACATTTATGAGAGACTTGGTGAACAATTTGCTTGTTGGGTTTGCATGTTCCTCAGAAGTGAGGTTCACAGTCTTCAACAAGGCTGTCTGTGATGTAGTTGATGCGTAACAGCTTCTCAAAGTACTCTTTTTCCACATCTGTGTTGATGGTCCAAGCCACCACCTCCACGCCTCTCTGAGCCCAGAACTGAACGTAATCCCTGCAGGAACAGACAGCAACAGACAGCTCTTCAATGAGGAGAAAGGCTCAGCCAGCAGGAACCTTCACTCAACACTGGTTTGTGGTAGAAACAGTTCAAAGGCAGACTTCACCTGCCTCGTGTCGTGTTTAGAGTTTATGGGCTTGAAGGAACTCACAGTGACACAAAGTTCTTCTGTATCAGGAAGGCCGATATGCCACAGAACCTCCACAACACATGATGAAGGGTCCAGTCCAATAACACGTCCATTAGTGTCGTCCAGTAATGTTTCCATGGTGATGAGAAACGTGGGGTTCCATCTCCCAGACGGCTCAAGCTCCACGGTCTGTGAGTCAATGCTGTGACCACCTCAGGGTCGCTCTGTCTCATCTAAGAGAAGGTCCAAACACATCAGAGCTGTTCAGGTTTTCAGATCACAGTTCAAAAGTAACAGGAACAATCCTGCATCAGAGGCAGCATCGTTCTGCTTACTGAAGCTTTCATTTTCTCCAATGACACTTTGACCAGATGCAGCATACGCCAGAGGCTCCTTACCCTGTAGATGACTTTGGGTTCAAAAGAGCAGACCATACTGCTGTTGTACAGGACTGGATGTTTCTTATACAAGTCTTTAAGAGCTGCAGCTGCCTGGGTAGAAAAAACAGCATGATTAAAGGCCAGTCAGCTGTTGGGAGTTGTGATTGTAGTGTTTGTTTGGCTGAAGCTAGCATATGTGTGAGCATAAACACACTGATGTTTGTTCCTTAAACAACAATCAGCTCTGCAGTTTGGCATTCACAGTTCATCTGTAAATATGTCGGGCAAAGAATATATAAACTGGACTGAGTGAGTGTGATGTCATCCATAGAAAATACTTTAATTCCACCTTCAACTAAATAGCATCAATTCAGTTGTCAATGGTTTTTTTGTGATATTGTAGCCGCCATGTTGGAGCCAGACATCAAGTATAAAAAGTGATTGTCCTGAGTCGGTCTGAGTCTTTGTTTCTATAGCAACCACTCTCACCAATCAGGAGTAAGCTTGTTAGAATGTTGTTTTGAATGTTGGAAATGTGGGCCAGCAGGCTCCGCCTACTTATATTGAAACATCTGATTCGTCAGTTTATAACTTGAATAACTTGAACTACAGAAAAATATGAGAACAAAAGGATGATCAAGAACAAGTTAAAAAATGTACCAGAGCCAGAATGATTATTCTGACCAATAGCTGTTCTTTTTTCTACAGACGTCTATGGGATTTTGGCTTCTTGGAGCCAGCAGGTACTTCCTGTTTGCAATGTGAGGGGGTAGGGGTCACTCAGTCCAGTTCTCATATACAGTCAATGATTAAAATGCTGTGGAAAAAGTTAATTGATGTAGAAAAGAAATGTCCCTTTTTAAATCTAAATATGAAACATTTTTCCAAACCAAATGCTGGAATTACGAGATTTAGGTCTTTCAAAAAGGCTTTTACAAATTAACTATTTATCTATTTATCAATTAATAACAATAATACAATCTCTCAACCTGGGAGAGGGGTCTTAAAGGAGCCCGGCCTCTATAGAGATCAGCATCCAACAGTAACAAACACCTGTTGGACCCTTTGGCTGTTGGTGACGGCACATGATAGGAAGATATACAGCAGTGCATTTAAAATGAAAGTGTTTTGCTGATCACTGCTAGCTTTGGGGAGAGGGTGTGTGTGTTAGCCTGGGGGCAGTGCTGGCAGTGCAGACTCTTCCTGGGAGGGGATAATGACCGGCTCACTTTTGTGGGTTGGAAGGGGCTGGTGCTCAGAGCACAGGTTTTTAGAGGAATACTTAGAAATGTGTAAACAGATCAAAATACTGCTTTGGGGTTGTTTATAGTGACTATTGAACATTATAATACACTAAAAAGATCAAAAGGTTGATTTGCATGATATAGTCTCTTTAAACTAGAGGGCATATTTTCTGGTTGGATAAATATTTTGTAATGCTAGAGGCAGTTTATTGGGGGATATCAATATTTAACATTTTGGGGATTAGGATTAAATGGAATTTCATGGAAACAGTTTAAATTGTGTTTTGTCGACGTTTCTAGAATTTCAAATAAAGTTTTGCGCATCTGTGTAATGGAAACACAGCAAGTGAAAACAGTGTCCACCGCTGTTTAAGAGATTTCAGACCATCTTCATTTGTTCCTAAGCGCTCTGTTCATCCATGTTCTCATGTCTACTGTCAACATTATGCAGATCAATTCAATCAACTGACATGTTCACGTCTGTTTGTTGGTTAAGCAGGATTCACCTCATCTGGATGACCTTTGACATCGAAGTAGATGCTGAGCTGCAGTTTAATGCATTCCTCTACTGCCTCAACCAAAGTTGGGATCTTCTCTCCAGCAAACTTGTCCCTGAGGATGAGAAGTTAAAAAAACACAAATTTAGTTTACTTGAGTTCTGTCATTTGGGTGTTGAGGTTTTGGCTTCTTGGATCCTATTTGGAACACCACGGGAGACGGGTCACACTGTCCAGTGACATAAACAGTCTATGGGAGCAGGTCATCCCAACACTCGATCTGTTTTGGTCAAGTGACTTTTTCTTAAGGCTCCCCAATTAGGACCCAAATGTACAGTTCAAGTATTTAACAAAAACTTATTACATAAAGTACAACTAGAAGTTTGTAAATTCTTGCAGTCTCACAAGACTGTTATAAAAATAACAAAAAGTCAGAGTAACTCATAAGGATAACATCACACAGATGTTTCAATTGACTTCCATTATAAGATTCAAGAAAACTATTTAAAACGAGTGCAAAGTAAAGCTTGAAGATTCCTATAGCTCATTGGGATGCCAAAAAATGACTTAAAATGAAAAAAATAGCAACTCTTTTAAGGATAACATCACACATTTGTTTGAATTAATGAATCTGTGTATTTTTAAACCTCACAATATTCTGGTAAAAATGTGAGTATCAGGGGAACGCCACTTTTGACAGACTAAATGAGTTTAACACTTGACTTCTAAAAAAAACTTAACTCAACTTTATTTATATAACACTTTCAAAAAGCAAAACACTAAAACAAAGTGCTGTACACAAAAACATAAAAGACAATAACACTAAAAACAAGATAAGAACACAATAAAATAAAATAATAAAAGCAGTAAAATATCAATAAAACAGCAGGAGTCCCGTGTTTCATTAAAAGTGACAGCATGAAAGTGAGTGTTTAGAGGAGTTTTAAAAGTGGACAGTGATGATGCTTCTCTGATGTTCAAAGGCAAAGAATTCCAGAACCTTGGACCAGCAACAGCAAAGGCTCTGTCCCCCCTGAGCTTCCGCCTGGACCTCTGTGTTTCCAGAAGGAGCTGATCAGCTGATTTGAGGCACAGAGCCGGCAAATGAGGAGAAAGCGGTTCAGAGAGGTACAGTGGGGTAAGACCATGTAAAGATTTAAAAACAAATAAAAGAATCTTAAAGTTAACCCTAAAATGCACAGGCAGCCAGTGGAGCGATGCTAAAATCGGTGTAATGTGGTCTCGCTTACGTCCTCCAACCAGGAGACGAGCAGCTGCATTTTGAACACGTTGGAGACGTGAGAGACGTCTGGCTTAGTCCAAGATACAGAGAGTTGCAGTAATCCAGCCGAGAAGTTATGAAGGCGTGGATTACTGTCTCAAAATGTGCAGGTGATAATAATGATTCCACCTTTGAAAGTTGCCGAAGATTATGGAAGCTGAGCTTCACCACTGATCTGATCTGGTGATCAAGTTTAAAACGACTGTCCAATTTAAAACCCAAGTTAGAAACAGTTGACTTTAAAAAGCCTGTCAAAAAAACAACAAAAAACTAACAACTTTGCCTTAATTAACAGCAGAAGCATATATTAATGGAATTAGAAGTTCGGATAAAATACAGGGCTTTGTCGAGAAGGGAACCATGTGGAAAAATCTGCCAAACAACCTGTGCGAAGCAGTAAAAGCTGATTTGCTGTGGCGACCCCTGATGGGATGTGGGTGAACAAAAACAGTAAATAAAATAACAAATTTAAATAACTATCTTTTAAAATTATTATTAGAAAGAAGACATCATCACTTACAATAAAAAGTTTGTATTTAATTTTGCAATCAGCTAAGTTGATATCTTTTTTTTTTAGCTTGAAGAAGTGAGTCTTTATTTCCTTGGCCGTTACAACCAGATTCTCGGTATGCTGGATAAATAAGCACTGATTGCACAAACCAGAACAAACTTGTTCTGCAATATGCAAGCTATGCACAAAAAAACAAAACTATTCATCTACTTGAAATTACACCTTAAAAATCCAGATATCTCAACAGTAAAACATCTTTTTTCACTTTAACTGTGTATGTAGTTGTTTTTATTCATTTGACCTGAGCCGGTGTTTAGCAGCTGCATCCAGTTTCCTCAGCTCTGAAAAGGTCATCTGGGAGAGAGGTCCCGATCCATTGGTGGTCCGGTCTACAGTCTCATCGTGCATCAGGATTGGCACGCCGTCTTCTGAGAACTCCAAGTCCAGCTCCACAGCGGTTGCTCCATTAGTACTGGCCTGCATCAGCCAGAGAGTCAAGCTTTAATCTAGAAGATTGTTCGTCCTGGATTCCAATACTCTCACATGGAAGCGTGAGAAAAGCCCAAGTTCAAGATGGGATGTCAAAGCTACGGTGGTCCTGAAGAGCAAATCACTTCAAAAAAGAATTCAACGTAAAAACATATGAAAGATCCCAATCACAATTAACCCTCCAATTTAAATAAATACATAACAACATAACATTTTTGAAATAAAAAGAAACCCAGAAAACAAAATCCTAGTTTAAAAAAAACCCCCAAAAAATAAACAAACAAAAATAGGAAACAAAAAAAGGAAACATTTCGGAAAACAAAAGTAATTTCCAAAATCAAAATGAAATGTTATAGGAAAATAAGAAACCTGAAAAAGTGTAAGCAGACCTCACTGATTGGATGATGACGTTTAATAATTTAATTATTTGGCACGGCGATATCTTCTGACAGAGGATATTTTTTACAGTCCCACTCCAATTGTCTTTTGATCCATTTTCAGTGTTCCCAGTGGTCTTTTAGTTTTGATTATGCCATTTTTAATAATAAAAAAAAAGAAAAGAAAGAAAAACGTGTGTTGTTTTCTAGGACATAGTTTCTGAAGAGCGGCAGGAGTTCATTAGAAATTCATTAGTGGGCGGGACTGTTGGGGTGGAGCAAGCCCCCCTTCCCCTTTCAATTGCTGAGAGCTCTCTGTTTACATCATCTCTCACTAACTTACAGCCCCTCACACCCAAAACCTAACATTAGCGGTGCAACATAAATGACTAGCCATATCGGAGCTATCCATCACATCCATCACAGTTCTGATCCAGATTCCAGCTCAGACGATGGAACAAAGACGTTCATGGATCTATTTGTCTGTAAGTGGATGCATCAGAATGGAGCGGAGCAGGGAGATCAAACTGTATTTTTAAGTCTATACCTGATTCACAACGACATGAATAAAGAAATATCCAGAAATTCTTTTTAAAGTTTCATTTTCTTTATATATGTCCTCCATCATCAGAAAAATGCCTCAAGAACCTGTTAAACACACGTTTCAATGGAGTGGGTGTTTAACACTACATCTACTGACCTGTCACTCAGAAACAGTCTCCACGTGACACAGGTCAACGCGGTCAGGATGAAAACATTCTTGTCTGAAACATTTAAATGAATCTGACCTCTCTTATGGCAGCGATGGTGTTCTCCGGTGCGTCGTGCGCACCGCCCCGGTGAGCGATCACTGACACCCGGCCGCTCTCCGCCCCGCGTACCGCCGGGTGCAGCACATGCCGGGCTCGGCTGCTCGCCACTTGGGGGAAGCGAAACATGGCTAGAAACATGTATAAGGAAGTAGTGAGGACGGTAGACCACAGCGGGCTCCGGGTGCCCAGAAAGACCACCACGAAGACTAGGGAGTGGAGGGTGACCTCGTCCCCCAGCTGAAGCATCGCCGTTCCTTTCTCGATGTCTTAGTCTGGAAGCAGCTGGAGCACCGCCCGCGCGTCACTGTGACATTCTAACCTGTCGATGCGCCTGCAGTCTGATCGAAGCTCCGCCCATCTGAGTTGTAACAGCATCCAACGTGCAACCCGGAAACCGCCCGCAGGACAGGAGTCACGTCTACAGCAGCGAACGGTCGCAGCAGCAGCGTCAGTTTCGCTGAAACACGGTTCTGCTGCAGTCACTGTGAAGCCGGACATGCTCGTCCCGTCAATTTACTTCATAAACGGGATCAAATGAAAGCTGGTAGTTAACCAAATAACAACAAGTAAATATTAGTTTATATAAAAGAATTAAACAGTCCAATTAAAAAACATTATTGTGCATAAAATATGTCATTTAAAGCACCCAACTAATTAAAATGCGAAAAGAGAAAGGGGAAAAAAAGGAGTAAGTAAGAAAGCACTTCCGGGTCACGGCAGGTTTTCTGTAGATCACTTCCTGCTCTGGTTTGGCTTCTTTTTCTTACATGTCCTTGCCTTCTGTCATGGTGAGTCTTTTCTTAAATGACTGGTGTTTTGCTCTTAAATGATGACTGAAGTTCTAACTGTCAGTTCCACGGAGCCGTTTGACTGCTTGGTTCTTGAAGGTGTGCATTTGTTTAGCTCTGGTGCTGCTGAAAAGACGCAATATCATATCATATATCATATCATACGTTCACTGGGTTTCATTATTTTATTTTATTTACAGTTGCCAGAACAATGAGCTGAAAACCAGGAATAATGTTTCTCATGATGCAATTTAACTGATTTTGGAGGAATTAAAACAATTTAACTGTGTTATAATAGTGGTACTAAGCAGTTTGTAATACTACTGGGTGGATGGATGGATGGATGGATGGATGGATGGATTGGTTGTGGTAGGCAACACATACAAGACATGTTGCCCAGTGGAGGGCAGCAGCCACGCAAATATGGCATGAGGGGGAGTGCAGGAATGATGTCAAAAATCAAGCATCTTCGATCTGTGTCGCAGTAGATCAGCATAGATTGAAGGACAAGCAAAAATACATCAACACAAAAGCACATTGGTTCACAAAGACCAAAGGTCCACTCAAATGAACTCCCCGCAATCTTTTCTCTGAAAAAAAATGGGGAAAATTAGTTTCATTTGTTACTCAATAGATAAACTGATAAAAAAAAAAGAAATGAAAAGAAAGACTGAATGTAACATACATTTGATAAAATGTAATTTCCTTTAGGTATGTTTGATTTCCAATAACTAAAGAGCAGATCTACAGAGAAATCCACTGAGTGAACTGATGCTCGTTTAAGCTGGTCTCTGTTTAAGTTAGTCTCATAAACTTCAGACTTCCATGCTGATGTCTTGATTTTGACAGCTTATTTTGCAGTTCACAGTGAAAAGAACAGCATGCTTTTAAAGCTGGTTTGCCCAGTTCAGTATCAGCCATTGGGATTGTCAGGAGTCTAGACAGAATAATGCTAAATGAACGCTGTGCTTGGATTTTTTCGTCTTACAGAAGGTGTTTGGTACATAACTCAGAAATGCCAAGTCTTCTCCCAGCTTTCAGTGTTTTTCCCACAGAATGACACTTTGATCCCTTTTCGGTTTACTGTACTACAAATGTTCTTTTTCCATCTTATTTTCATGATTCCCCCAGAAGTTCTCTCTATAAAAAATCAGTGTTTTTTCTTCTGGTTTTCCCACTGTTGGTAGTTTAATGCTTTGATTTTTTACTTTTCAATCTTAGTTTTCACAGATTTCATGAACATTTATGACGAGAGCCTGGTTTACTTCATTGAGCTCCTGAAAACAAACCAATAATTTAACAGTAACTTTAAATGACTTCAATAAGAAATTGGGGAAAAAATGTTACTCTTTGTTCCACCCCTCAACAGTCTGTATTTAGGAAAATCTTTTTCTAAATGAGGTTTTTTTTCTCAGATGAAGTCGGTGTTGCTGCGGAGGTTGACGTCTCACGTTCTATCATGGAGCAGAGGATCTTGTTTGCTCTCGGGACGGATTTCTTACACCTTGGAATCTTCTTCTCCATGTTCCTCATCAGTTCAGAGTCGTCCTGGACCTAATCGAGCTAATGTTCCTGTTTTGATCAGACACTACGGCTCACCAACACAGAAATATTCAATGATTTACACCCTGCCACACATTAAGCTCCTTAGAGCTGTGTCCAGACTTAAACTCCTCCAGACTGCCATCACTGCTGTCATCTTGCCTCCAGTGTATGTCCTCTATTTCCAGGGAGCCACCTCCTTGTTTTTGGTCAGCTACTCCACTGGCATTGCTGCATTTGCTGGCGTCATGCTGTACACTTTCAGCCATTTCTTCAGGAGGGTTGTGGGAATGATGTACCTTGATCCATCACAAACCGTGCTTAAAGTTTCCCACCTTACTTTTTGGGGAAAGCGCCATGATATGTACATTCCTGTTTCAGATGTAATGACAATTGGAGATACTGGAGATTCAGTGAATGAGACCATACTCAAGCTTAAGAGGTACAGCAGCCCCGAGACGTTGTATTTCTCTGTTTATTTTGGAAGGGTGGTAGATAGACAGGGCTTTGAGAAGGTATTTGGAAGTTTAACAACATTTATTTGAAATTTTCTGGGAAAAAAAACCTGTTGTGCCAAGTGAAGTTAATAAAATATCTGACAGAATACAGGTCTGACTGATATTTTCACATATTCAGTGCAAACTAAGACATCTGTCCACTATCTGTAGCAGATTTGTCCTGATTAGACATGTAGACTCACAGAGTCCAGTTTCAGGATCAATAAATGGCTTTCTCAGCAAAGAGAATATTGTAGAAATCCTGAAACAACTGTTCTGAGCAATTAAAGAAATCCTAGAGGAAACAGGTTGCTTGAAAAGAATGCTGTTCAGAGGAAGAAATACAGTTTGGCAACAGTTCAATCTAATTTATTGGTCATTATTATATAATTGATTGTTGCAATACATTTTTTATTTATTTAAAAGCCACCCCCCCCCCCCCACACACACACACACACACACAAACGATAATGTAACTTTTACCTTAACTACGAATGGATGGAAGAGTGCTGGATTTTCTGTCTTTACAAAGCTAGACTGTGCAGATCAGGACTTAGAACCACGCACAAGGTTCACTTTTCACTGTGGATTTGAAAATACTATATTTTAAATGGTTTTCACCCCCGCCACCAGCTTCTTTACATTTTGGCCATACTATATGATGTTGTATCTTAGCAAGTGTAGAGAAAACAGAGCAGAAAACTGGAGGGCTTTTTTTGCAGTAATTTGCACGGCAGTCTTCCCACCACCAGCCTCCATCTTTAAAGCTGGTGACTACATGTGGTAAAAGTGTGTAAAGATTTTAACATAGACATTTGATTCTGTAGCTTTTGTTCAGTTCTTGTTACTTGAGTCAACCAATTGTTCAAAAGTGTTTGTTTAAACCAATATTTTTAGATATGGAAAGCAGGATAATACTAAACTAGTAATGCATTATGTCATCTTATGTCTCAGCTGTAACAGTTTATGCATTTTATCCAGATTTAAATGTATTAAAGAAAAGCTGTGGACAGTGGTGGCAGACCAGCCAATTGATGCTTGCAGACTATTTGATGGTTGATGTTATCATTTAAAGGTTGTGAAATGTTTATATTCATACAATCAACCAAATAAACCCGAACTTCAACTGTTAAAACACTCATGCAGTCAGACAGTACATTCTTACACCTTAATTTAAAACAATGACATGCTTGACTTCTAGCATTAATTACAGGAGAGAACCTTCAATTTTTGCATGGCCAAAACAAATACTGTAATGTACAAATTACAACAAAACAAGTAGACTTATATAGCACTTTTCCACCTTCCTTTTAAGGGGATTACAGTCCCACTCTTATTTTCTCATGCACACACCACTGACTGTAAACAAGAACTGGACTGAGAAGAAAATAATCACCAAAAAAGAGACATGTTTGGATTGAACCTTTATTGACAAATGTGCATCCATTTTTGAAATGCATCTTTAGAACTCCTGTGTTTTCCCTTCATATTAAAGCATTCCTGAAGTCATCAAACAGAGGAACAACAGAGTGCATGAAGAGTTGATTTTAGCATCACATGCATATAACTAGATAAAACTCTGCTCATAAACTACATCTTGTCCATTAAAATGGAATAAATACTAGAGACAGCTTATAAAATAAAACAAGGTCAAAGGGTTGATTTTAAGTCTTGGGTTTGCTTTTGATGGCTAAAGTTTCCCATCGTTAAACACCAATCATTATATCACTTGAAGGGATGAATCAATGATGACCGATGAGGTCTGTTGAAGCTCAGAAGATGTACCAAGCAGTGAACCCTGCCAGAAGGGCCACCCATGCAGCCAGAAGCACCTGACAGGGTGGGTATCTGACAAGCATGGTTGCTAACTGGAGGGCGTACGTTGGATTTCCACTAACAGCTGTTTGAAAGAGCAAGTCAAAGGATCAAATTGAAATAAAAGTAAAAACAGGTCTTGTAAAATGAAAAACTGTCTTAAATGAGCTGCCTACATCATTGTTTCTGTTAAAATAGTTTTAATTAACTGTTGTAGGCATTCAACCTTATAAAACAAACAAAAGAAGTTGGGTTCTTACCCATTTTAGCAGCATAGTATGGACACTTGTTGATATCACCAGCTTGCAGCCCCTCTGCATGACTGTGTCCAAAACCTGGGGATTGAAATTCCTCTTGTATGCTTTTTCCAATGTCTTCAAGCTCTGAGAATACCTATTCAAATCACAGGCATCTGTCACATTTTTCCTCCTCATGTTTGGTTTTTGTTCTTGTCATATTCAGCCTGCTCACTCACCATCATGTTGAAGCCAAAGGCCCGGTTGGACTCACTCACAACCCTTTGTTTTGTTTGCATATCCAGGTCCAGCTCGTTCATTCTGCTTCTGTAGAGCTGCTTGAAGCCCTTGTGACTGTGGATTCCCTCGAACTGATAGAAGTTCACGCCTTCTCCTGTTGAGGGGAGCTTCAGGGCCCTCTGTGCCACTTTCTTCAGGATCTGTCCACCTGACAGGTCTCCCATGTAGCGGGTGTAGGAATGCGCTACCAGCAACACTGGGTCCTTCTCCCCTACCTCGCGGATCCGCTCAACATAAGGCTTAGTTCCCACCGACACGCAGATCTGCAAGAGAGAACACAGCTATGAAAACGTTCCAGTCATCTCACAATATTCCCAATGTGATCCTAAATCTTTTTATGCTTGAAGAAGAGTCATTTGACAGACAAGTGTGCCTTTACTTTAAAAAGACACGTTGTTAGGCACAAATACATTGATAAGACCCACATTTTATAGATTTCCTCTTTGTAAATTGGATAATCTGTGCATACCTGGTTCTCCCAGTCCTCTCCATAAAAATATTCCAGGTCTCGAGCCAGGGCATCACTGCGGTGCAGCTCTACAGGAAAATAGATTGGAGCAATGTGAGGGTGGTCTTTGTTCCTCTCTAGCTCCTCTTCCATAGCCGTGTAGACGAAGTATAGAGCTGCTGTGCCTCTCTGACAACACATGGAGAGAAACAATGTCTGACTCATGCATGCATTGAATTTCAGCCTTAGTCACATGCACGTGTACGGGGGTTGACCCGTACGGGTTCTGTGGGTTTTTGGGTAGTCTGGGTCTGTGGAGGGTCAGAGACAGGAGTGGCTGCACATTAAGGGGAGCACAGGTGAACTGCCTTGCAGTTCCCTTGCCGCTCATACGGGAGTCATAAAATGGGATGTACCATTGTCATTTGTGTGGCAGGTGTATTGTGAAGTATTTGTAAGGATAATGGAAGTTTCATGCACTTATGGCGTACAGATGATGCTGTCATACGGTGACATTATCACACTCTAGTTGTCAGTAAGGTGTTATATTGGCTCCTACTGGCCGCGCACCAATCCTGCACGCATGAGGAGTGCACATGAAACGCAAGTGCCAGTAGGACACCCGTAGGATGTCCATACAAACTACACTCTGATTGTCTAATTTCCTCATTTCTTACAGTCAGGCTGAACACAAGCGTGCACTCACCAGATGAACAGTACTGATGGGCTCCCTGAAACGTCTGCAGGATTTGATTAAAAATCTGTACAACACCTAGTAAAATTACGGGCCGCTTACGAGTCTATATTTCAGCATCTTTTTTAATTTGGTGATTCACAGACATGTTTAGCAGTGAGATAACAGAGCTTCAGTACTTTTTTTAAAAAAGTTTTAGATGTTCTGCACTAGGCTGTGAGTTGTGATACAGCAGGACAAAGATGCTTCAGGGGAATTTTCTGTGTTTATGTTCCTTTGACTCGTCTGTGCACGTGTACACCCTCCAGAGCTTCATCACAGAGAAACCTTTTCTCTCCACTGTGGTTTAAGCTGCTCCAACCTCCTCACCGCAAACAGTTTCAATTTTAGATTGCCTCTGTCTGTGCGTGGTTAACCACTCAGATAGGGCAGTGGGCGGAACATTGCAGAAGACAGAGGCGCGGCTGTCTCAGAGCCAAAAACAACCATTTTTATGGTCAAAGCAGATACCGATAGGTGTCAAGATGTCTAAAATTGGCACAGATGCCAATATTGATGTCTGTATCAGTCAACCATGACTTTATTGCTTAGAGTAATTGCTGTCATTTATGTAATTGTAACAAAGTTATGGAAAAGTAAAGACACAACCTGTTAAAGTCCCACTCCGATCATCTTTTGATCTATTTTAAAAGTTATGATTGTGCCGTGTGGTTTTCTCAGACGTAGTCTCTGCAGAGTGGCAGGAGTTCATTAGAAACGTACCTCTGAGTAGCGAGCAGGACTGTTCATGCGGAATAAGCCTTCTCTCATTTCCCATCATCCCCGTGCAGACACTATCTCCCACTAGCTAAGAGCCCCTCACACCCCCAACATAACATTAACGGTGCAACAAAAACAACGAGCAATATCAGAGCTTTCCAGCCATACAGTTATGATCCAGATTCCAGCTCAGATGAGGAAAAACTAAAATCTACATGGATCTATATGTCTGCAAGCGGATGCATCAGAATGGAGCGTAGCAGAGAGCAGGTGCCCGGTCCAGGGTATTTTCTAGTCTACGCAAATAAGGTATTTTTTAAACTGTATTTTTATGTCTGTTCCTGATTCACAACAATTAGAACAAAGAAATACTCAAAAATGCAATTTCTTTTTTCTATATCTACCACCATGAGAAAAATGCTGCAAGAAGCTGTTAAAAACCTCAAAAACAAAGTTTTCATCAAAGTGAGTCTTTAATAACTAGTGCGATACTAAAGACTGGAAGAAAATGTATAATATACTGCTGCATCTTGGAAACACTTTGGCAAAGCTACGAAGCAACAATTAGCCTACATATAAACAACAACAGAATAAGAAGGAATCCAACCTTAAACAGCTCCCGCTTGATGTGGCCTCTGAGGAAGTCTTTGACAAACTGGCAGTTTTCTGCTCTGTCGTGTGACTCTCTGGTGCCTTCGGCTAACAGCTCAGACAAGTCAGTTGGACTCAAAGGGAAAAAGGTCAAGAAAAAACTCTGTGATTCAAAGAACTCTTTAGTTTTAGAAGAGAACCTGCCAGTTATGAACATTCTTCTTCATACCTTAAATATTCCTCATCTTCTTCCACAAGAATCCGGTCCCCTCCTTTACTGGACATTGCGATGTTTTCCTTTGAGCTGCAAGATGTGTCTTCATGTAAGTTCATGTGTTCGAAAGTGAACAAACCAAAGGCGAAAGGAAATAAAAACAATGTTTGGTGCAAAGCTCATGTGGGTCTCTTGACATGTGTTGGGTTCTGAGAAGAGCAAAACCAAGGAGTCTTTTTCTTCTTTAATACCATACTATCAAAATCAGTTCAACTATTTTATTCTCTAAATCAGCTGAGTTTCTACTTCACTTCCACTCTGTAATAACATCTGATGCTAAACTGTAACGATGACGTCACGAACTTCACCAGGCCTTATAAGAGAAGCTGACAACAGCGACGTCCTTTATACATGTAGGAAAACACTGCAAATACGAGGTCTACCCTACAAATGATGACCGTTTCTCCTCTATGTCAATGCAAACATAGATTAACCATCGACATAATCAGGAAAATGAAAGAGAAGCGGTTGTTTTACCTGCTTATAACATGACCTGCACAGCACGTCTCATAACAGAGGCGCGGGGAGGGCTGGCAACTGCAACAACCAATCACAAAGCTCCAAATGGAGACGGCGCTTATCATTGGTTAAAACTCCAACAGAACACCAATCACATATCTCCCTGAGAAAGGGAGGCGGATCACAGAAAAAGGAGGAACCACGTTCTGTTTTTGGATGCAGAGATGACATAGCTGCACTTTTTAAACATCCTCTCATCATACAACGCTTAAGGTTTCAATGAAATTGAAATGTTGATCTAGGAGCCGTACACATCGAGGAAGGTGGGAATCTGAGCAATGAGGTTTACAGGAAAGCTGCATCTCATGTTTGACTTCCTTCACCCACCTGAACACAAGCTTTGAGTAACCAAACAAAAGCAGCAGAAACCACATAAATGAGGAGAGTCACATCAACTCGCTCTTCTGGAACGGCCGTCATCCCAGCTGACTTGGTGAAAGCCAAGAAAAGGAGAACTTGTTGAACTGAGTCCAGGGATGAAGAGGAACGACAGAGAAAAAACTGTCCTCCTTTTGTGTGAAGGTGTGTCTGAGAAGGATCTGCTGAAATACAAGACATTCCTGCACGTAAAAACCAGCATCGCACCAAAACAAAAGCGGTTCACCCCAATGACAAGTCACGAAAGAGGAAGAAGAGCAATGGTCCATGAAACAGGGCAGTCACTACTCTCATCCAAAAAGAACAACTTCTCTACAAGAGGCTGAAACAGCACAAAAAGAACCACAGCATGAAGCCAATTCACATTCATGGAAGAACAGTTGACTTCTTTGAAGAAAAGCAAGTTCCAAAGACCGTCTGTGACTTTGGACTGCTGGTCTGAAAGAGGAGTAAAGGAAGCATTAATGTCAAAATGGAGAAACGTCCCCTTCAACAGGTGGAGGTCTGAGACATTTCATCTTCAGCTGTAATCCTGCTTTGACCTCTTTAGCTGGAAACTATACACTATACTGCACTACCACCATCCATGCACAATCAATCACCATCTCTCAAGCAGTAGACTACTAGCTGTCCATTCTGATCGCCACTGGATTATTGACATTTACATCTGCTCACATGACAGCTACTTATTCATTTATTTTTGGCTCACTTCTGATGTGCACAGAACATGAATAAATGAATACAATGAGTTTTCCCTCAGCAGTTTGAACTGAAGAAGCTACTCTGATGAGGAGGGAAACTTCTGCTAGATGAACCTCTGAAGTTCATTTGCCCTGAAGAACAGAATCCTGTAATGACACGACCTGGATGATAAACATTCAGCAAGGTTGATCATTTTCATTATTAGTCAGATCAAATGTAATACTTTGAAAAGGTTGTAAAGAGCACACAAATTCAAACACTGATGTTTTATTTCAGAAGCAGTTGTAACACAACAAGGCTACAGAGTTTTCAGAAAAGTTAGATCTGAAGGAAAGGAAGGTGGTATTTTATTACGTCTCAATGGACTCCAGATTATACAACCTAAAGAAATCACAGTTGAATGTGTTGGAGTTAAAATGTCACTTTCATCAGAAATGTCTTTTACTATATTACGTCTAAAATATATCATCCACCCTCTGCAAAAGTGAAATATTATGACCAACTGTGCTGCTGTGGGCTGTGTGTGGAACTGGGGTGCCTGTGGCGCTGTGATATCAAAGCGGACAAAGAAGAGGTTTAAGTCCTCTGCCAGTGCAACCTGTTCTCACTCTCAAGTCGTCACAAATTGATGCATGGATAACAAACCCTCTGCGTCACTTTTTGACACTTTGGGTGCTCCCAACTCGTTGTTTTTTGATGCGTCGGCTGTTCCGTTTTAACCAGGGGGTCAGTTGTTTTGTGGGACGCAGTAACGAATGTGGACCAAACCTCGGGAGGTGTCCAGTACCGGCACCTTAGCCCAGTCTTTGTCTGGAACTGGTACGGCATCCGGTACCACTTTATGGTTAGGGTTGGGGTACCGGTGCAGTCTGGTACTGGGTTAGGTTTAGGCAAACCGGTACTGGTTTGCTGCCAGGAGGTTGGGGAGCCTTGATCTAAATGGATGAGCCAGCACATCAAAAAACATCGAGTTGGGTACACCCGAAGCCTCAATTTTTGACACGAAGGGCTCCTCACCCATGCGACAATATGTGATGATGTGGGAGTGAGAAGGGGTTGGCCAGTGTGATGTCACCTTCTGCAGCTCTGGGGTTGGCCCTGTATTTGGTGATTTGTTGGACTCGCTGCCACACCTGTCTGCTTCCTCCAGTAATCTGCTTTGGCCTTTCTAATGCCTCTCTTCAGGTTGGTTTGGGCTGCGCTGTCGAGATATTTGCTTCCAGACTTGTAGGCAGTGTTTCTCAGAAGCTGTTTGACTATTTGAGTCATCCAGGGCTTCTGGTTGAGGTAGACCTGGATGAATTGTCCACCGTGACTGTGTCTATGCAGTTCTTAATGTAACGCAGCACGCTGTCTGTGAACAACTCAAGGTCCTAATGTTCAAACACATCTCAATCTGTCCTTTCAAAGCAGTCCTGCAGCTTCTGGGAGGCATCATCTGGCCACGTGGAAACAGTCTTTGTGATGGTGGGAGCTGTTTTCCTGAGTGGGGTGTATGCAGGAATTAAAAGCAGACTGGCCCGGGGGCCCATTTCAATAAACAGCTTCAACAACTCAAGAGTTCAAAGCTGCACTCAAAGTGACTCAGAGTTTGCTAATTCAGAGTTTTTTTGTTTCAGAATAGCTGAAAAGAGTTGGTTCAATCAACTCCGAGTAGTTGGACTCAGAGTCAGGTGTGACCATAAAAAGCGCTGAACAATGGAGCAAAGACATGATGATTCACCATGGCAACGGGGCCAAACACCAATAGGGCTTCATACTTCACGCTGACAGACATTGATGTGCTCCTACAAGCAAATGGGACTACGAGCACATTTTATGCAAAGACAGCAACACAGCTGCTGCGGCAAAAGAGAGAGAGTTGGCGTGGGAGAAAACAGCTGCCAGAGTTAATGCGCACGTTTACATGTTGAATTCATTATAAGTACTAAATAATGGCAGTAATGTCGTCTTTTTGTCACTTGTTAAGTAAGGAATGGTTTTTAATCTGTCAATAATTTAACGAGTAATCTCAGTAATTGCATAAATTACGCATTTTTGTACAGATTAAAAACACATTTTAATGTCTACTAAAATGTCAGTGGTTGATCTATGGGATTCTTAAATTCATGATCAATAAGTAATCCGACGCTTCATCCACAGTAACAATTTTGTTACTCCAAATGCTTTTCTAAAATGTATCCAACACAGATATAAATATAGAATTGTAATTTTCATGCAGGTGCAGTCAAGCAGCAAAGAAACAACCTGGCAGCAGCTAAAAATGAAATCTAAAAAAATCATTCAAAAAGGTGAGGCTGATCATGTCCTGGTTACTTGATTTTACAAACAGAGATTTTGAAGAACTAAATGGCATACAGAGTATAGCCCTGCAGCAGCATTTTTAGCATGGACGTTTTCACACTATAACATCATAAGACTTCCAATCAGCCAACAGAAAGAGGGCAGAAGCCAGAAAAACTCAAGAGAACCCCGCTGCAGGTATCATGTCGGATGGACTGATGGATGTCAAACGGAAGTTGTCATCATATCCCACGGAAGTCTCATGGCGGAAGTTGTCATCAAATTCGAAAAGGAAGTTTTCTTTTTTATAAAGGGCAGGAGTTGGTGATCTCAAAACTTGTTATTGTTAATTTTAGTTGTGCTTTATTTTTTTTAGAAATGTTTTAATGTAAAATGTGTTATTATTATTTTAAGGTGTCGCTGGATAAGCAGTCGGCCTGAAGTTTTGGAAGCGAATGTGACTTTCAAAATAAAAGTCAATAGTGGAAATGCTTTTTCATTTTCACAAAATAGCTGCATCAGGTGAGTCAAAATAAAACAACTCAGTTCTCCAACCAGCTTTGTCTTCACATTCGCTTCCATTTGTAGTGTTATAATCATTGCAAAATTGCAATCAAGATGGAGTATAAACCTCAACTGAGCAACGGGAAAACGATGTTCAGCTCCAGTTAAATGAATGATTGCTGTGTTTACACTAGATCAAATGTTTCCACGTTTGTTCAGCCGACTGAATATTTCTATTCATGAAAACAAAAACTTTCAAACTCTAAACTAATATCCTGAGCTGGCACAGTGCATTGATCTCAATATGAATTACACATTGAATAAAAAGCTATTGACTGTTTTATTCTTTTATTGTTTTGAAGGAGGAAAAAAACCCACAAAGACGAGAGGCGCCCAGCTGCAGATGAAACTGACATGAAACACGTCTGTATCTTGATTCATTTCAATGCTGCACTTGAAGATCTCCTGGACAGAACTCAATGGGACTCAGTCATGGTCGTCTTCTGGTCTGCTGGACAACAAAGCTTCAGGACGTCTTTCCAGACATTTGACATCTCCTTCTGAACCATGAAATCTAACTGTTGCTTTTCTATTTGTAGGAAAGGAAGAAACCCAAATAAACGTTCATTTGCATTGAATCAGTTTCCTTCTTGTATTGGTGGTAGTCTATTACCAGCATGCACTGCGACATGTCCTGTCTCTGACAGTCCTCCCATCCTGGTGGTCTGCTGGTTGGATGGGGTCATCCTCCAGCTCTTGAGTTTGTATGGCAGGGTGTGGAGAACAACACATGCCCCAGTAATGTCACTGGCGCTCTCAGGTGTTACCCTGAGGTGACATAGCCACTGGAAACGGCTTTCAACAGGCCTGTGGTCATTTCCACCCGGGCTCTTGTCCTGTGGTGAGCCTGATTACAGGGGGCCTGCTGCAGGTTCTGGGTGAGGGGTCATCAGTGTGGGCTGGCACAGGTAACCCCTATCCCCGAGCAGAAAGGCCTCAACCTCGCCTGTAAGAAAGTTCCCATCAAAAAACATGGTGCAAAAAAATCAAATCAGTCCCAGTACTGTGATGTGGTTTTTCACCATTAGAGTAGTTGGTGTATCTGGACAGGAATGCTGTGGACGGACCTCCTGTTCACAAAGTCCACCTCACTGGAGGGGAATTCGTATTATTGGTTAATTTACTAAAGTCACAGCAAGATTAAATGAAGGGGTCATTCTTTAAGATGACCTTACTGGCACAAATTCAATACCACTGACCTGCAATCCTGTGAAACTTTTCTTTAATCACACTGAGGGGTTTGTGTCCAGGAAAAACAACGAAAATGGGTAAAAAACGCTTGAGCGTGAGGAACACTTTCCTGACGATTCTGCAATCAGTGGCCTTCTGATCAGTGGCCCCCACATCCCTGATATTATAAAAAAAACGACCATTTCTAAAAAAACGTAATGCACAGAGCTCTGCTCGATGTCAGAGCGTGGCCACGATGGATGGCGTGTATGATGTGTGGGCCGATGAGATTGTGAATGCATAGTACAGAGTCACTGGAAAACGGTATCGCTGAAATAAAAATGAATTGGGAAAAGCCAGTCAATCGACTCGTGACCTCAAAATCCTCTCCCGACATAAATGACATTCCCTCTGGATGAATCCAGCCTCCACGTCTACGGGATCCTCTAGAAATGGACATGCCATTGTGGTTTTTAGCGTAGAGAAAAAGTACAGTCTAATGTGAATGTTCTCAAAATTTAAAAGAGGAAGTCCTATTTGAACATCCTTCACTTTAAAAAGGGGCGGAGACCACAGGAAGCTCTGAGTTTCCTGAAGGAAACCTGCTCCAGACCAGGTTAGGTTCACAGAGTCAGTTGCCATAGTGATGAACTCCGAGTTCAGCTCAGCCCTGCTTCGTGAAATGGGTTTGGTTTAACCCTCTTTCACAGGTTGAAGTTACCTGTTTCTGAAACCAGAACCTCAGAGTTTTCTTTAACTCTGGGTTAACAACCTCAGAGTTTCAACAAAACCTGCTTCTTGACACAGGCCCCAGGTGTGGTAGAGGTCTGGCATCCGTGTTGTTTCCTCTTGTTGCACGCTTAATGCTGGTGGAATTTAAGCAGAGCTGTCTTCAGGTCTGCATGGTTAAAATCCCCTGCAATGATCTGCACGGCGTCAGGATATTTGCTCTGCTGGTTGCTAATGCTAGCACGGAGAAGTTAAATAGCTGAGTTAGCACTAGCATCAGGTGGGATGTACACAGCTGTAACCATGTCTGCAGTAAACTCTCTTGGGAGGTCGAGTTCGGTGTGAGTGAACCTTAAGTCTTGTTCAGAACAACTGAACTGTGGTGGTCAGAGTGAACACCCTATGCATATTTGGATTCCGCTCTAAACACTTAATGGAAACAGTCTGTTTTCATTGAAAAGGTAAAAACCGCCTATAACAACACAGGCCAGGTCAGCAGTCTGTTTTGATTCTGTTTTGTATTTTGTTTAATTTTCTTTTTTATATTTTATTTTATAATCTGTTTTATATCCTGCTGTTATTCTGTTTAATATTTAATTCTTTACTCTGTTTTACATTCTTGTATGTAGTTTCTTCTTCTTAAAATCGGTTTAATTTCATCAACCGGCCAGGGTCTGCAGATGGTAAATAGCCTGCGGCTAAAACCTGGCATATTCACAGTTGATTTTAAATGTTAATTAATATGCAATGTCTTAAATAAACATGTATTTATTTATTTAAAGGCTACGCTTTTGACAAAGCAAAACTCTAATTTATAAACACATCTTTTACAAAATAATTCTAGTTTACAGACTATGTAAAATAAAAAAATAAAACAGTTGAGAAAAGTAGTCAAACGAAACAAAAAATAAAATGTCAAAAAGAATAGAAATACAAAATAGAAAATAACATTAGAAACTGTCAGGACATATACACCATGTATAATCTTCTAACTCAATTTCTTCAACATAAATGCGTACACGTTTACCATGACAAACCCTGATTTAATCATATTTATCTACACAACGTTCAGGCGCATCTTCAATCTAAAGTTTTAAACATTAAGTTTGCTTGATAAAGAATTCTACATATTAGCTGTAATGTTTGCTTAGCATGTCATGTTTAATAAGATTTAAATTGATTTTGTATTTTAGTTTCTTTGTCCAGTTTATTCCATATCTTTTAGTTAATGTTATAATTGGGGTTAGGTATGTTTCATAAGTGGTGCCCAAATTTCTATCCAGTATTGTCGATGTGGAGCATTTGGACAGGAACTGCTGAGAGTTTTTCTTTCCCTTCATGGATCAATTGGGAGCCATAATGCATTACATGTGATGCGTTATGACTTAGGGGACCATTTCAGCTTGTATTAAACCGCAATTCCTTTGGCTATTTTTGTTTTTCCACTACTAATTTGGGGTTTCCATAAACCTTTTTCATCATTTATTACACCCAGAAACTTAATTTAATTTACCTTTTTTAATGTTTGTACCACCTATGTTTGCAGAAATATTATTGTTTTTATTTCTGTTACTAAATAACATAAAATAGGATTTTTCACAGTTTGAAGATAATTTATTCAAATCAAACCACACTTTGTATTTCAGACTCTGTATCACTTTAATTAAATGCTTTAGACTTGTTCCTTCATAAAAAATGTGTCATCTTCAAATGATATACATTTTTATAATTTGGATATGCCGGAAATATCATTTATGTAAAGAATAAATAATTTCCTTGACTGATCCTTAAGTTACCCTACACATTATGTTGCATAAACTAGACTTAATGTCATCTATTTGCACATACTGCTGTCTCTGTTTCACGTAACTAGAAATCCATTGAGCTGCCAATCCTCTAATAAAACACAAGCTAACTTTTATGGTCAATGGTGTCCAACACTTTTTTGAGATAAGCGAAGATGCTGATTGGATTACATTTTTCGTCAATTACCGTGGCTTTTTCTTCTCTTAGATGCATCGATGCCATTGTTGAAATCTTGGCTCTAAAACCACGTTGGTTACTGTCCAATGTATTTTCTCTCCCAAGGACTTTATCTAACCTGGTAACAATCTTTCAATGACTTTTGAGAACTGAGATAGTAAAAACATTGGTCTGTAGTTGCTAAAACCATGTTTGTTCCCACTTTTGTAGAGCAGAATTAACATTACAATTTTCAAAAGGACAAATTATTACATGTATAACTGGTAAATACTTAGCTTTTCTACCCTCATTGAAGGCCCAAAGCGCTTCACACTAGGAACATTTTAGATTGACCAATGAACCAAGTTTTTGGATGGTGGGAGAAAACCCACGCATGCACAGGGAGAACATGCAAACTCCACACAGAAAGACCCCCATTGGTGACACTGTTTCCCCCAGCCGGGACTTGAACCGGGAACCTTCTTGTTGTGAGGCAAGAGCGCTAACCGTGCAGCCCATGAATAACACCTTCCATCACATTGTTTCTAAGCATGATGTCTAAGTTGTCACAATCTGTAGACCTTTTGTTACTGCAAGGAGTGGAAAGAAGTGAACTTCTATAATTCCACCCCGACATACAGTAGTTACTTCATTTTATAGTTTTGAATAGTTTTCAAAATCTGGCTCTGATTAGATCAAGTGCAGATTTCAACTCAGAAAACAGTCTTTCATGATTTCAGGAAACAGTAACACATCATTTGACACATATACAATACTTATTCTCACCAGGATACAATTTGATATTGATCCAGAAATCATCCCTTCACATTGCAAATCAACAGAGAGCTTATTAATTATCCTCTGAAATAATTCTTACATATTTTCAGTAAACATGAATGATTCATTTTAGATAACCAAGATGTAATAATCATTGATTATCACATAGTTACCTTAATCCAGTGATTATTGCTACATATTTCAGATCAAGTAGCTTATCGATTATAAATATTATCGATTATAATTAAAACAGTTCAGCAATCATTGTTGCACATTACAGTGTAATACTCATTGGTTGTAATTTTTGTAATTTGTAACTGGTTTATTTTAGTTATCTCTGATGTTTTGCAAATAATATAATTTGGGAAAGACGGTCCTACTTTATCCCTTTTGACCATGCTATTTGTTTTACCCCACGTTGCTTTCCTATTATTTCCAGTAGTCTTTTTTTTGCTCTCTTAATGTGGAGACCAGCTTATTTTGTGTGTATTTTGTCCTTATTTTCAGATTGTGTGACCTGTTTGAGGTTGTGGACAGGTTCAAACAGGTGTCATTAATACAGGTAACGAGTGGAGGATAGAGGATCCTCTCACAGAAGAAGTTAATCTTGCCAGTAATCTTGCTTGTTTGTCGGTGACCAAATACTTGTTTTCCATCATAATTTGCAAATAAATTCTTTAAAAATCAGACAACGTGATTTTCTGGAATTTCTTTCTCATTTTGTCTGTCATCGTTCAGGTTTATCTATGATGAAAATTACAGGCCTCTCTCTTCTTTTAAGGTGGGAGAACTTGCTCAATTGGTGGCTGACTAAATACTTTTTTGCCCTGCTGTACATTTTCTATGTATTTTTTTTCCTGCTTATATACACCATTATCATCTGTGAGATTTAGAAGATCTGTTCTCTGAGATCTCTGATGGCAATACTTACCCCATGCTGGGGGCAGGTTGTGCCACAAAAATTAACGTTTTTTTGCTAAAGCTATATTTCTCCAAAGGTTTATTTGAGATTCACAGTGATTATCTCCAGGGATGCACCAGATCTTAAACTTTGTACACATAATTTACTTGGGAGCATAATGGTAGTTCCCTTGCTTTAGAGTAAAAGTAGCGTTTTACTCTAGAGACCTTGTACTTTTTACTTTAGAGTAGAGTACTTTATGTAAAAATTGGCACTACTTACCCCGCTCTCCTCTATGCTGTTGAAACAAGCTAAACCTGAATCCCACATATTGTGTATTTTTCATCAGTTTTTGTACCCATCACTTTCCTCCACTGCAGTTGGATTTTTTGAACTCCAGATGTCACTAAACACCATGTGAAAAATCTGGGCTGTTGTCTGCACATCCTTTGAGTGAAAGTACTCCTGCTCACTTTGAAATGTTGTGTTGGGACTGTGAGTTTCTGATATGATTATCTGCCAGCTTTTTTAAAATTAGCAATATTTTTAAAAAGCGAATGTTTACTGTTTTAATGTTACAGGTTTAACCCTGAGAACACTAGAACACATTTTCTCCTGGGTATTCATTCATTTTCTGAACCGCTTTATCCCTTTCGGGGTCACGGGGCTGCCGGAGCCTAACCCGGCTACTCATGGGCGAAGGCAGGGGACGCCCCTGGACTGGTCGCCAGTCTGTCGCAGGGGCCACAGTCACACACACTCATGTACACTCACATCCACACCTAGAGACAATTTAGAGTGACCAATGAACCTATGAAGCATGTTTTTGGGTTTTGGGTATTTAAAGTAAATTTGACTCATTTTTTTTGTTTGTTCATTCTGGAAAGCAGTAATTAAATTAAAGGATTAGATGAGGGTGCACTGGCCTTGGAATTTAAAAAGAGAAACTACTGTACATGTGAGATGTTTCCTTTGATTGGAACTCTGTTGCAGACATTATGAAGCAAAGTTCTTTTTTCTTAACTCCAGTCATTCTTAATTTCTACGTTTCTCTGATTAAGACAGGGGTCTCAAACTGGCGGCCTGCTGGCACTTTGTGCGCAGTACGCAGTGTATTGCTCTGAATGAAAAAACTCTTTATGTTGAGCAATCCTCCAGTGTACTTTAATAAATGTTTTAGCTGACATAGCCTGATCAGTACGGATCAGTAACGGACATTGCTGATTTGGTGTACTTGCGGGTGTCTCCAGTCCTTAGCCCCAAGAATAAGGGGCGAATACTGTACTTTATTCTGGGAATTTGGGGAGTTTATTGTCATCTTTGACTTGTCCCCACATATTCTCCGTAAAACAACCAGAGGAGGCCCGGTTCTGTCTGGCTGCTGCTGATCCAGCCTGCTAGAATCTGTGCCCCCCAATAATTTGCAGTAGAAGCAACAACTATGCATAGTTAGGTGCAGCACACTACACTTCACCTAATAATTCATACTAAACTAAATTCAATAAGTCAAAGTACAGGTCAGACTTGCTGACAGTCATCTTGAAGCCAAGCTGAGGGTCTCTGCTTCCTCCCTCAAACCACAAGTGTCCAGTAAGAAGTTCAGAAGAAGCCACTGATGGAGGATCAAAACTGTCACACTGAAGTCTTATTTTGTGTTTAACTGTTACAATTTGACAGTGTTAATTGAACTGTGTGTTACTGATTCATTGACTTATTGATTTTGTTTTTTGTATTTGCTGTTTTTTTCTGTAATGTTGTACAGTTTATATTACAGTGCAGTTACTAGTTCAGTCCATGTTTCATCCACATTTACAACCGAAGAAGGAAGTTATACACAACTTGTTTACACCAGGGTCCTTGTTCATCTTTTTATAAATGAAAATGTAAAAACATTGAAAAGATTAGATATTTTAAAAAGTTCTGGTTGAAATTGGCAGTGACTCCCAGACACCTGTGAGCCGCACACACATGCGCTGTCCGCCATGCGCTGAGGTTGCTGCCCAGCCTCAGCCGGACTCTGCCCTCTCTGGCTCCAAGGTAAACTGAGTTAGAGACCCCTGGTTTAAGGCATCAAATGTATCTACAGCATAGTTAGTATGTTGCAGATGTTGAAGTTAGAAAATTAATTGCCGTTTTCTAAAACAAACGGCATAAAAAGCAGATTCTTTCAGAAATATAAGGTTTTTTGAAGACCACATAGTGCAGCTCTGGACTGGCACACTGTCCAGATGGCTTTTGCCCGTCAGTAGGTGGGTGGGCTCCAGCAGCCCCTGACCCTGACCACAGATGAGCGGCAGTAGAAAATGGACCGCATAGTGTTACACTTCAACTGATGACTCGTCTCTTTTTTCTCTGTCCCACATTTTATGGAGCTCTCATAATGTTTCTCGTTGAATTTGAATTCAGTGTTTTATTAACACGTTTCAATTGAAACCTCGTTTTCCTGGTAGCAGACAGTCAGACTTAAGCCTGCAGAAACTGTGTTTTTCTGCAAATGCAAATCCTTGATTTGCTGCAAGGTTCAAGAACACAGTTGAAATTACAAACAACAGAACAAAGGATCTGAGCCACATTTTTTCTCTTTTTCTCAGCGAAACCTCAGTGAATTGAAAGGAGTTCTGGCAGCTCCAAGTGGCTTTCATGTCTGGAGCAGGCTTCTGCTCTGCCGAAGGAAAGCCCCGCTTGTTGCCCTCCTGCCCCAGAACAGCGCTTTCCAAACGCCCCACCTCTGTTTGTGTTAGTCATTGTTAATAACTGAGACGAGCTTCCTATGATCAACAATATTGCATTGACCTTAACTTCACTGACATGAAGGATTTTGCCCTCATCTTGAACAAAGTTTCCTGTGTTTATGAGTATATTGGCTTCTTTTCCATGATTCATTGCACAATAACAATGTATAGGAAGGTGCATGTTTTCAGAGCTGATGTGTAATCCTCTCAAATATGTAAAATGGATCTAAATTGACTCACTTATTGCTGCACAAATTGAGGGTTTTCCTTTTGTGTAACTGTTCCACAAAGGCCCATACTCTTAGGGGTTTAGGTGACGCTGCTGCCATTGCCTGTTAGTCACACATTCATGCATCCACTTGGACGGTTTGTTCACTTACATTGTTTACAACATTCCAATCTGTTTTTAAAAGATTTTATTTAATTTGGACACAAAAGAAACTTTTTTAGTCCTGAAAGAATTTCCTCTTATTCTTTTTTCAGAGTGACTAATTAACTCAGTGATTGGTCCTTAAGGTTTGGTTTCTTTTTATTTCTTTTAAAGTTCTTTAAGTACATGACTTTTTTATTTGTGATTTTTTATCTTTAAACTAGATCATCTTTTTTCATTCTTAAAAAAATTCTTCATTTGTCTACATGGTTAAAGGTTAAAGGCTTTGCTCTTCTCTTCACATGCTTGAGGTGTGTTACATCAGACTCATTAGGTTCAAGATGAAGCTGTTTTTGTCAATTCTTTGAGCACTGCACAGAACATGTGCAATGTCCATCCATCCATCCATCCATCCATCCATCCACCCATCCA
Organism: Oryzias woworae; assembly: GCA_016861445.1. NCBI lineage: Eukaryota > Metazoa > Chordata > Actinopteri > Beloniformes > Adrianichthyidae > Oryzias > Oryzias woworae. Next base: position 335,847 of record BOLG01000128.1, read on the forward strand.
TCCATCCAACCGTCCGTCCGTCCATCCATCCATCCATCCATCCATCCATCCATCCATCCATCCATCCATCCATCCATCCATCCGTCTGTCCGTCCATCCGTCCATCGATCCAACAATCCATTCATCCATCCATCCAACAATCCATTCATCCATCCAACCGTCTGTCCGTCCATCCATCCATCCATCTTTTTAATCCGCTGAATCTCTTTTGGGGTCACTGGGTTGCTGGAGCCTATCCCAGATACTGTTGGGTGAAGGTAAGGTAAGGGTGAAGGATTTTCCATGAACAGGTTGCCAGTATGTCGCAGGGTCACAGACACATACGCACCTAGGGGCAATTAGAGACACCATTGAACCCATGAAACAAGTTTTAACTTCATGACGTCTTTTGAGGTGGCTGTGCGATCCTCAGAAGAACTGCAAGACCCACCTGTGCTTCCCTTAAGATGTAGCTTAAAGACAGAGATTTTATGCAGCTGTAAACCCAAAAACCTGCAGCATGGTACAGGTGCATGTGAGTGAAACCTAATATAATAGGATTGAGGTTGATTCAATGTAGATGAATAAAAACTTGTTCAGTATATTCTGAACACATCAATCATGAATGGTTCACTTGTGTTTTGTGTGTTACATGTGTAAACATAAATCAAAGTTCTGAGATATAACTTGGATGCTTTGAGTAACTTCTTCTGTATTTGTATTAACTAAAAAAAAAACAACTCTGACCCGCTGCTACCAGACACGAGTGTGGTTTGCTTACATTTACTTTGCTGCTATGACTTCCAGAGAGAGTGAAGCAAACTGTATGTCAGATTTCAAAATGTGTTGAATGTTTTACAAAGTGAAGCAGAACAGCATTGTTCAGTCTTGGACCTTAAATACCAGTGCTAATTTGAATAAATCATAAAGTATGTTTGAGCAGAGACAGGTGTAAAACAGTCGAGCTAATCAGTTTTTTAGGACTAGGTTTGAGAAATCCTCAACCAGAATGTGAGAAGGCTCTGGTAGGTTTGTATTCTCCACTCCTGCAGCATGCAGCACAGTGGGTGTGCGGGTGACTGGCAGCTACCAGCCATATTTGCACAATTTACATTCTCATTGAATGAAAACTTTGCTTCTCTGTTGGGTTTCGAGGTGGGGGCACGAATTGCGGTGCCATAAATCCTTGCGGCAGTTCTGGCCAGCAGTGAGTGTGTTTAACCCAGGATCAGGTTTATAATTGGAAACACACCTCCTGTGCTGGCCTGCAGGAAATGGCCCGAGCCTCTGTGAGTGTGTGTGCAAAGCTGTGGATTAACAAAGAGAGGAAAGTGCACACATGGGGAAAGCATGCAACGTGACTTCAGCTTGGTGTTCAGGTGCTGTGATCATCTCATTAGAATGTGCAGGTGGATGGAGGGCAGAATGCAGACATCAAAAAACAAAACATAATGAGACAAGGGAAGCAAATAGACTCATTATGTTTGGTTCACTCAGGCATGAATAAACCGCAGGAGCATGCCACAGTCAAAGCTCTGCAGGTGGACCCATGAAACAATGGGGTGTGACTGGTGCATTGCATTCACATATTATATCCCTGTATTGCTGCAAAGAAGTTGTTTTCATTACTCTAAGTTTTTGTCAGACAGTTTTGCATTCTAGAAAGTTTGTTTTTTTTACCCTCCTGCTTTCACTGATACCCTCTATATCTTGATCCAATATGCCAAAGGAAACCTAAAACATTTGAATGAAGACAAACCCAAACTCTGATTGAAACTCTATGTGGTAGCACAGGAAATCCTATTTTGTGTGAGTGACGCCAGTTAAATTTGGTTGACAGCCATGAAAAACAGCATACAATGTATCGTAAATGCAAAGTGCAGCCAGTGCACTGTGGTAGGTACAGCAGCCTCACTGCCAGCAAACCCTACTTCAACAGAGATGATACAAGACTAAAACAACACATCTTCAAACTGATAATAGCCTCCAGCAAAGGCAAGGCCGTCTCACGCAAAATCAGGTATTACCCCTTATCAATCAACTTTAGGTAATCTGCAACAGGAAATTACAGGTAAAAATAAAAAAAGGAGTAAGAGAGTTTTCCAAAAAGGAAACACTTTGAAAGACTGCATACAAAAACAATGTTTCTTTCAACTGAAAACATTTTGAAGATATCAGTAACACTTTATTATAGGAATCCTTAATCATTTTGACATCAGGAGGTGTTAGTAATGTGTTTATGAGCCTTTATTGGACATTTAGAAGACTAACTAGCATTTTTGTTAATCACTAACAAAGGATTTATAATAAACCTTGTGAAGATTAACATACTATATAAAAAGGAAGCCATTAAAAAAGACAGCTATTATTTGCAAGTATATCGCAAGAAACAAACAAAAAAAAAAATCAAACACGTAAAAGTAAACATTTGTCGGTTGTTAAACAGACTAAGATTAACAAACATCTCTGTCCTTACACTATCCTTCTCGGTGAGGAAAAACTAATAAAAAAACCCTATCTTTTTTTTTTTTTCAGGGTTTCTCACATGAAGAAGAGATCCTCAGCCCCGGACAGACAGGTGATGTACTAGAACGATTAAAGAAAAGTGAGCTTAATTCATTCTATAACTACATGGTTGAATAACAAGGAAATGTCTAATAAACAAACACGTCCAGATAAACAGCTACAAGTTAAGATAACAGCTAAGTATTAAATAAACAAAGGCATGTTTGAATAGTCTATCAGATGGGCTTCATCCAGTAGGAGTTGTGGAAACTGCTGGGTTTGCTGGAAGAGCCAAAGGTGAGGTCACAGTCAAGGACAGGAGTGGGAAGAGCCAAAGGCGAGGTCACGGCCAAAGACAGGAACAGGAAGAACCAAAGGTGAGGTCACAGTCAAAGACAGGAGCACAAACGATCCTCCTGGAATCAAGAATCTCTCCCCGTCCCCCGTAGGAAGGTGGGAAAGAGGGACAACATGTGAATCGCACTGCACCAAACAGAGGCATGATAAACAAAATAAAATAAAGTATTGGCAGATGGCAAGTGATATAATGAAGATTGCAGGTGGGGGGAGTTGGGGTGGGAGAAGGATGCAGAAACTGTGTCAGCCTCTCTTACATGAGCTGGGAGTTTATTCCATAAAACAGGAGCTTGGTGGCTAAAGGCTCTACCTCCAACTGTGCTTTTAGAGATTCTAGGAACCACAAGCAGTCCTGCATTTAGTGAGTGAAGTGTTCTGTTTGGTTGGTAAGGCTCTATGAGATCTTTAATATAGGATGGGGTCATACCATTCAAGGCCTTATAGGTTAGCAGGAGGATTTTGAACTTGATTCTAGATTCAACTTGGAGCCAGTGAAGTGAAGCTAACACAGGTTCCTGCTAACAATCTAGCTGCTGCATTTTGATCAAGCTGAAGACTTTTTAAAGAACTTTTAGGACACGCTGCTAGCAAAGAGTTACAGTAATCCAGTCTAGACGTAACAAATGCATGGATGAGTTTTTCAGCATCGCTTCTAGATAATATGTTTCTGATCCTAGAAATATTGCGTAGATGAAAAAATGCAGTTTTACAAGCCTGTGATATGTGAGCCTTAAATGATAAATCCTGTTCAAATAAAACCCCCAGGTTTCTAACTGTGGGATTGGAGGCTATATATACACCATTCAGGGAGACCATCTGAACAGGTAGAGTATCTCTCAGGTATTTTGGACCTAGTATAATGACCTCAGTTTTTTCTGGGTTTAGGACGAGGAAATTAACTGCCATCCAAATCTTGATGTCACTAATGCAGGCACTAAGTTTCTCTAAGCGGTCATTCTGGTCGGGTTTAATGGATAAATACAACTGTGTATCATCCGCATAACAGTGAAAATTAGTCCAGTGTTTCCTGATTATATTCCCTAGAGGCAGCATGTAAAGCATAAGCAGGATGGGTCCTAGAACTGAGCCCTGTGGGACTCCGTGGCTAACTCGACTATAATGGGAGGAATGTGCATTTACATGAACAAACTGGTACCTATCAGATAAATAGGATTTAAACCATTGAAGGGCAGATTCTCTGATCCCTATGTCATGCTCTAGTCTCTGGAGTAAGATGCTGTGGTCTATAGTCTCAAAGGCTGTGCTAAGATCTAACAGGACCAGAATAGAGATTAGTCCCTTTTCTGTGGCCAGTAACAAGTCATTAGTGACTCTAACTAGTGCAGTTTCAGTGCTATGGTGAGGTCTGAACCCTGACTGGAAATCTTCAAAGAGGCTATTTTTTGTACACATTTATTTTCACTTGATTATCTTGAAGAAAAACACGAATCTGGAAAACTTCACTGTTCAGTAGCAGGTATTTATCACTGAGTCACACTGTTGAAGTTCTGGATGAAGATGTTCTGGATCACTTTTAGATCAGTGAATCCAATCAGATCCAGTAACCAATTGTTTCAACAGCCACAAAATATGATATGAATCAAATCATTGTTAAAATGAATCATTACAGATAAACGCAGATGAGGATAAATCTTGACTGTAAATAAAAATGTGGACTGGGTTTGTGGAACATTTTTTTAATTGATTATTGTACTAAAGAACATGATAAATGCAGGAAATGAACCTCCCCTTCTTCGTTTTCTTTACCGTTTCTATTGATTTTAGCTTGTACATCTTCATCCTCACTTGTAATGTTCCTCTTGAACAATCTTTCCTGCATTGCTCATTTTAATGACGTTATAAAACATAAACTAATTAACTTGCTGCATGTTTCAGTTCTACCATTGCGTTGGGTTTTATCTTGAACTATAATACTATGGTGTTCAGAAAACTGAAGGAATCATTTGTTGTTTTTATTGTCCTCTTGCAAACAAATCAACCTCCAGCTTGCACACAAATATGACTACTTGACTGTGAAATAATTGAGTGCCCCTAGACAGCAAATCAAACATACCCTGTAAGATGCTCATGCTCAATGTGTTTGTTTAGGGAAGCATCAGAATTAGCGGAGAACATGAGGGGAGAGAGGTACGTAAATCACATTTTGTAGTGATGATGAGACACTGAAAACCACAGAAACACTGAAATGATGAGATAAAGTGCTTTCTGGTTCACAGTTTTAGCTGCATCAGCCCACAGCTGCTTTTGAATGTGGCTTAAAGCAGCAACGAACGGACACAAAGCTGATGTTCCAGATGGTACTGCGTTCCGCCGCCAGATCTTATACCGTACGACCATAACAGCTTACTTTCAGCCTGGTTTTTGGGCATTAGCACAGCTGCAAATGCTAGTACATGTCTTATACATGTTGAATAAAGGCTTATAAGCACATTATTAATGATTTCAATGTCTTATCACTTAAGAAATCTTATTCTCAAGCAATACAGAGATTTTGTTGTTTACAAAGACAGAATAGCATCATAGAAAGATTCAGACAAATGACCTGCAGGGAGGGATCAAACACTGAGTAAACAGTTGTTTGAAAGGTCCAAAGTTACATTTCAGGTGGTGTCATTCTATTTAGATCAAGTAGATACGATAAGTTTAATTTGCTCAGAAAGTGTTCTGATTGAAGATTGGGTTAAAAAAAAAAAAAAAAACCTAGATTAGAAAAAAGAAGAAATACCACTTTGATCAAGCAGATACTGAAACTTTCACTTTGTTGTTTTTCTGAACCCAAAATCAGACTGTGTACTGAACAGTTTTCAAGGAATGTCATTCTTAACAGTTGACATTACCAAGCATTGTGTCCCTGGAAATGCAGGCTAAGGCCAGATGAGCACCGTCTTTTTTCCAGTAATACAAAGAGGAGTGTACCGACAAGAAGCACAGGGTGAGGCTGGGGAACGGGACAATAGGCAGCGGGTGATCCTCTGCACAACATCATTGTGCGCTCAAGAAACACGTCTCCTTGTTTAATTCTTCAAGTCCAAATATTTAATTTTGAGCCAGAACCAAGATTGATTTTCCTTTCTTTCTTTCTTTTTTGTAATTCCCTGATGGTGATTTTTTTTCTACCAATTTTTTATGTTGTGAATTCCCAGGAAATTTACAACATAAAAATTCTATTTAAATATGCTTTTTTTGTTTGTTTTTTTGGAAATGGACCGTTCAAGTCAGCAACAAATTCTCAGCCCATTCTGGATTTATTAGTCCCAATGGTAGGGTTTAGAACTATCCTACACTTGTCCTTATAAGGTTAATAGACCGTTCAAAAGATGCGGGTTTGATGTCCTGTGTGAAACGTAGCTGCTCTTGTTCATGGAGCCAACTAAAGTTCATGCAATAACTTGTTCTCTATTAACTGTTCAAGTTTTTTTCTGTTTGGTACTTCCTCATAAAACAAACTGAACAGAAAGGCAGGATCCTTTCTCACAGCCCGCCTCGAGAATGCCTGCTGGACTGCACTGTGCTGCTTGAATTCTTTGAAAGCAAATGCCTGTTTGGGAGTGAAGGGAGTGGAGGGTTCCTGTTCCAAAAAGGAAAAGTGTCTCAAGTTCAGACTGAGAGGCCAATACAGGATGAGGGAAGGAAGACAGCTTTACTTCAGCCTTGTTTCTCATAGTAAACCCGGTCTGGCTTCACACTCACATAGCCTGGTTCCTCATTAGGTAAGGTGTCAGATGGGCATGAAGGAGGCCTGCTGTCTGAATGGCTTTGTTTACCTTGGCTGTACTCATCAGACCGATAGTCTCCACTGTAGAACTTGGGGGGATTTCCTCAAGGTTAAAATAATCATCCATGCTGAACAATGCCAGTTATGCTACAGGTGGGGATGAGGTAGCAGCATGGTATGAGGGTGGGATGGAGCTGAGCTTTTGGCGACTTCTGTGTGCTGCAAGATGTAATCTTGCTATTTATTGTAGCACTGCCACACTTTAATTACTTACTTTGAATGGAGCACAATGTGCAAGAGAGGAATTCCGTGTTTTGATGTTTATCAATGGTTGGCAGGTTTATGCTATAATTGTACTGATAACAGCACTCCATTGTTTAAACCGTGCTTTATGAGATGCACAGTGAGAGCAGTAAAGAAGGCTGAGCTTTTCTACGCAATATTCATGTCTCATAAGTATTATTTTGTTAGTTTGTTTTAACTGTTGCATGAAAGAGGTCATGCTATTCTGGGGTTGCACATCAGGTCTCATCCTGGAAACATCTTGCAGCATGAGAGCAAACAAGCAAAGACTGAATGAGCAAAAATTGACATTTAATCATTGGAGAGTCAAAAAAGCCTCCTGAATGAACATTTTCAGTTGCTATGGTGACACATTTCAAGATTTTTCATAGAATAAAAAAAGCTCTTTACACAAATGGTTCAACAGATTACAACGACAGATGAAAGCAAGCTGGTGCTTTTTGCATTTTAACCAGATTAATGATGTCCAGTGAAAGATGTCCAGTCTTAGTCCCAACTGTCTGTGGGGGGAAACAGCAAAGCCTTACGCAGGTAATCTGCACAAAACATCAAGGTCGTAAAGACAACTCAGTGAACCTGCAGAGAGAAAATGTTCATGCAGATTATGTCTACAGCCATGCTGCAGTGAACACTGATGCAACACGGAAGGGTGAGTACGGGTGAAGTAGGTGAGACGCAGGCGTGTCCTACAGATTTTTCATTTTTTTCTCCACCCCCCTACAACAGCATCATCCTTTCAGTATGGGTGCGTGATGAAACTTCGGTTATCCTTATGAACATTGTATGATATACCTATACAAGACAAGGGTTTGGTCCACCTTCCTGACGTCCCAAGAGGTGGTCGTACCAGCCTGAAGGGAACTGAAAGCCACACCTGCACTCCCCTCAAGGTGCCGCCGCTCCTCTCTACGACCCTCCATGGGCCCGGACAATCCAAAAACCTGCAGCCCAGGGTCAACCCCCACATGGGTGCATGTTTCTGGTTTCAGCCAAGGCTCCACTTCACCTTGACACAAAGCCCTGGAGGCTGGTGTCAGTAGAGAGGCTTTGACTCCCATTCTGACGAGTCAGATTTACAAGCTGATGCAGAGCCAGCTGTCAAATCATCTCATGTTCTTTGCTTTCATTTCCATTCATACCAACTGGGAGGGTGGGGCTTGGGAAAGTAATCAGCTGTTTTGATTTAAAGAGGTAAAATTGAGCGTTTAAAATGATGCAGGTGAATGAACCTCACAGAAACTCTCATTTTTCCCTGAGCATTAGGCCATGAAAAACCTGATCAACGTGCCCTTCCTGCTTCAGGGTCAACTTTCACCTGGTGAGGTCAGAGTGAACGTGTCTGGGGTTTAACACTCCGAATTGTGATGTGTGGGAAAAAAAGGAACTTTTTACAAAAAGTTAGGACAACAGAAATGAAAAAAACTCACCAATGAAATGCAAACAGCGGGAAGAAGAGCACCAAAAATGAGCCGAAAGAAAAAGATGAGCTTCATAGACTAGATATATGTTTATTGCTGTGATGTGCAAGAAAATCAACTTAAAACTGCAAAAGTTATCAAGCTAAACCACCATGCTGTGCAATTAGTTTTTTTTTTTTTTTTTTTTGAGGAATAGCAGACCTCCCCAGAAAAGACAGACACGAGCTGTCTTTGAAAGGCCCTCGTGGTAACAAGTCATTAATGAAACATTTTTACAAACCACCAACATTTTTTATGACACTAATGAATAACCATTATGTAGAGGTCCAAACGTCACCAAACACTTATGTCAGCTCCCACTAAAACCACATCCTTCTGAAAATGTTCAATAAAATCCAGAGAGGACAAACTCCAGAGCTCTGTCTGAACTGCAGCATGATCACATCCTCCAAAACTATTCAGTTCAAATGATGAAACTGCAACTGATAAATGTTTATCTGAAGTCTTAGGAGAAATGTCCAGGTAGGGAAAATATGGCTCTGTGAACTTTAGTGTGGAGTTTCAAGTTTTTTCATTGTTTTATTTTCCCAGTTCTTTCTGGATGTCATTGTAGATCCTTTGTTGATGCCTGACCTTTTGACCCTGTTCTAACTTTCTGGGTAAACTGTAAATTGAAAGACTTCCAAAACGACATAAAAGTTTTTTGGAAAAACGGTTCAGTCACTGCAGGTTCTGACCTCAGAGACGTCACAGAACCATCATCATCCCCCAGTTCCACCAGAACACCCCCAACTCTCTGTTCATGGATGATAACGCAGCATTCTCACAGCTGGACAGTCTGGTGAGGAGCAGGAGACGCCGCTGTCAAGCTGTCATTGGTGGAAACACCTGCTGCTGACATGGTCGACGGCTGTGGTTTGGAGAGATCTCTATTATTGTCTATATATTATCTTATATATTATGGTAAAAAACTAGCAAACTAAGAAAAATGATGATTCTTCTCATTCATTATGAGTAGTATCAAAGGAAACTTTATCAAAATCAATACGATTCAGAGCAAATAGCAAAGTACTCATGAACATTATCTCTAACTGATGGTGAATCGTGTAAATTAGGAATATCTCAATAGTTGTCATTGCTAATTCAGGACTAAAACGTCCCGTTTTAACCAATGACTTACTGTATGTGTGACAACTGAGGTGGAAAATCCCATTTTTGCAGCTCTTGACTTGTGACTTGACTTGTGTGTTTTTCTCTGCAGTGACTTGGAATTTGCTGCAGACTTCCATTTTGAAGGTGACTTGGGCATTAGTTAGTGATCCAATTCCTCCTCTGGCTTTAGTTGACATAACCCTTTGCACAATTCCACAGTTTTCTGTTCTCCTCTGAGAGAAATCCGATTTTCTGCCAGATCATAACAATCTTGTTAGCTTTCCCGGAACCCACAATAATGACACTTTTGCAATGATTGCAGAAAGAACCAGGCGGATCAAAACACATCTACTTCCTGTCATTTGTAAGCTCATGCTTTTCTGTTTAGAAAATATTTCATTCAGTTATTAACAAGTGAATTGGCAAACTCATGCTTGAAATCATGGGATTTTTTTTGGAGTAAAAGTTAAATCTAGTGAGTTGTACTTCTGCAGCACCTCTTTCTTCAGCTACAAACAATATGTTTGCTGCATGTCACGAAATGAATCTTAAAGTGGAAAATTATGTAATATTTACCCAAACAGACCTGTCACGTATGTTCTTGAGTCCTCTAACAGAAGACCATTGAATATTTCCTGTGAAAAAACAGAACCAGCCTCTCAGAGATTGAAGTTTTAACAGCAGCAGCAGCAACAGCAGCCTGCATGAGTTCAGAACTCCAACTAACGCTGTAGAATTACTCAACAAAAGATTCTAGAGCTCAAACGCAGTGCCCGTTCAGTCAAATTTTCCATTGACCAAGTCAAGAAAAACTCTGTTGATTGCAGCAATCTGAAGTGTTTTTGAGGCAAAGATAAAATCTTGTTGTTTCATTCCAAACTCGGGGCCAATCTCTTCGGCACAGTCTGTTCTCTGTTTTCACCAACAACTGGAGCCTTCCACCATTATTTCTGCTATGAATATTTTCAGGTATTTGCATCCGAAAACACACACAAGCCTATGTGTGGTGTGTGTATTTTCTGCTCCTCCTTTTAGCAGGAAGGCCAGTGTGTCCTTAGACTGTAAAAGTCTCATATGCATTCTGATCTAAAGAATTAGTTTTGTCCCGCCATCAGTCTAAACACTGAGTGGATTTAAATCCAGGTTAAAGACCTGTCCTCAGCTGCAATTGATTCGTTTGGATTCAAAAGTTTACATGCGCACTGTTTATCTTTGCTTGTTTTAAACTCACTTCTTTTGAACTTTCTTTAAATTTTGTTTTAATGATCACAGCTTTGACATCTCCTTTGATTGCTTTCTTTCTTTCCTGTTTTATGCAAAGCACTTTGAATGTGTGCTATACACAGAAACTTGCCTTGCAAAGATTTAAAAATGTGTTTTTCAACATTCTAGATATTTTACCAGGTTTTCAGTTGTTTTAACCTTTCTTTGCTCTACAACTTTCTAAGCTTTTCTCCAAATCAGAACCGTCCAGAATGTGTCGTCTCGTTCAGAGCTGGGATCTAAAAAAATGATATTATTATTAAAAAGAGTCCAAATCATTTTGTCCCAAACTCTTGACAATAGAAAAGCTTGATTAAGACGAACAAAGCCCCCTCAAATTTCATTGTAATTTTTGGTTTACTTGCAATCATGTTACTCTAAAGTTCAATAAAATTTAGACTGGCATTTGTTGTCATTATTTTGGAAACAAAAACTTAGATTAGTCTTCCAAGAATAAGTGCTAGTATTGATTTTATGAGGATTTATGAAGATAGACTAAATTATACTAAGAGTATTCTCATTGGGGCACATTTTCTTTTAAAATGAGTCATTTCCACTTATTCCAATATTTTTGTTTTCACTGCCAAACTCAAAAAATACAAACTATTTGCTTAGACTCGGTAAAAAAAAACCAAACCAAAAAAACAGACGTATTTGTATAAAATTATATTTGTAGTATTTTCATTTATCAGTTACCTTTTTTAGCCTATTCTTACCTGTTTGAATGCTTGCGTGGAGCTCCTTGTTTCTAGATTTTGATGTCTTACAGCTACTTTTTTGTTAAGTAAACTGACCTGCTGCATGGGCAAATAATTTTTCTACTTTCTAGTGATTTGCTCTTTTCTAGCTGTTTTTCTATTTTTTAGAATACCTCTTTCTAATTGCAAACCCTCATCTGGTATGTTTAAAATATCAACTCCCTTTTCATTATTTCCTTTCTGTTCAGGGATTGGAATTTTTGCCTTGAAACATGTAGAACAGCAGTCCTTTAACAGGTGATGGACACACTTCTTTATCTGTTGCATGGCAGTGCAGGACTCGAGGAAAAGCCTTCGGAACGCTTGTGAAAGTCACATGAGAGGAACACGGTCTTAAAGGTGCCGTTATTGTATCCAAGAATATTCTTGTCCTGTTCCATAAGACTTTGTGGCGCTTGTGGAATCTCCCGTTGGGACCACAGGCATACAGCATACAATCATCAAGTGCATCACTTTTTTGTCATTTTACAGCATATCTAAAAGGAGAGCCAAAGACAGTTCCTCCTCTGTATTCTCAGGCCTCAGCAGGTTTGTCTCGGTGGCAGAATAGACGGTTCCTGTGTTTGTGCCTGTTCCTGTCTCCCGCTGTCACCCTGAGGCGCGTCGCCATTGTTTCCTTGCAGAGTGCCAGAGGTCAGGCTGCGCTCCTGCTCGGACGGCCCGAGTCTCTGTGGACCTTGGAGCTCAGAGGCAGGGGAGCTGGGAGAGTGCGGGAGGCACAGCTCCAAAGAAAGCCGGTTACACCTAAACGAAGTTCTAACCGAGTCAACTGTGGAGCTGTTGACTCCAGTTCACTCGCACATGGACACGTCCACCTTTTGTTGTTCAGAGGGGGATTCCAGCTTTTCTAAACATTGTGCAGGTAAACAGACTCCCTGTCTGGCACACTGAGATTGGAATCAGGTCATATTATTCTTTGCTATTTTTGTTGTTCTCTTCCATTCCCTGCTTGTTTTGGTCATCGATGTTTTGTTTACTCTAAAACACATCGTCCTTCAGCTGCATTTTCATTTACTTTGTCATCTGCAACAGCTTTGGTGTTTAAACTTTTTTCTAGACTTGTGGAAACATTCACCACAATCTGAAAAGAACACATGAAGTAGGGATGATGCTCATCTAGGTGTCCATTGTCAAAAATTAAAGGACGACGCTTCTGCGGCATCCATTAATTTCTGACAATGGACACCTTAAATGGCATGATCCTGCTTACACCATTCTTCAGTTTCTTACTATAGACTATAGATTAAACTACAGTCATCAATCAGAGCAGCTGATGCACAGGAGGGTTTGTCACTTTATAAAGACAGATACCCACACAATGCAGAGTTAAGGGCTCGGTCGGCTTGTCACAAAAGCATTTGTTCATCCATGGATTTTAATGGTTTTAAAACAGGAATCATGTGTTTCTGCTGTAACAGCATGTTGGTTGTATGTTTGAGCACTTAAAAATAAAACTTTACATTATTTGATGTGTTTTAAGAAGCTCACATGCTAAAAAAGTCTGATCCCCCCTGATTTAGAGATTCTCTGGTATAGTGAGCTTCAGTCCTGCTGTGGCTGGATGACGGCCGCTTCCGCTTCCGGCTGTTTCTGTCTCTCTCGGACCGTGTTTGAAGCTTGTTGTCCTGCATTAACCGGACCGAAATGGCAAAAATAAAAACAAGAGTGAAGTTAGGGGGCCTTTTTCTTATATTTAACTGTCTCGATGAAGATAAGAAGAAACATAAAGTTCAGGAGGCCCCAGCAGGCTGTCTCTCCATCCCGCAGGGGATCTCTGTCTGGCCGCCAGCTCCTCTTCCGGTAGCCGGCATAGTGAATGAGACCGCTATGGCCCTGCGCCGGACTGTCGCCCAACAGTAGCGGGGTAGTATTAGTAGGGTTCAGGAAACCCCGCTGTCCTGAAAGGAATCCATCAGGTTAATAAAATGAATGGAAGTTCAGGAGATCCGATTCACCATATTGGATGTGTATTCTACCTGCTGTCACTGACACTGTCACCTGGCCAAAGGTGAGTCCCTGATTGGTTGACACAGACCTTCACAGAGGTTAGTTTTTGTGCTGAAATTGCACCGCTTCGCTCAATTCACGCCGCAGAACCTCAATTCACGTCTAAACCACTGACTTTGAAACCAGCCGCCTCCGCCAGTGTGTAAGCACCTTAAGGCTTTCTGGAAGTCTGCTCCAGATCTGTGGAGCATAGAATCTGAATGCAGCTTCTCCATGTTTAGTTTTGACTCTGAGAACTGACAGAAGAGCCAGTTGAGCGGACAGGTCTGGCTGGTACATACTGGGTCATTCCAACTTTTATCAGCCAGGAACAGAAGTTTAAAGTCATCTGGGAGACGGGCAGCCGGTGGAAAGATCCCAGAACTGGAGGAATGGTATTGTATTTTAAAAAGGTAAATGCAGACAATAAAACAAGAAGACCAGATGAGGTAAATGTGAAATTGATGAAACTGAAACCTCCACAAATAGAACAGTTGGGGAACCACAGAAGAAATGCATTGATGGACAGGTGTAGCTCATTTAGTACAGATACCGTATGTCTTCTAATAGTAGCCCCCTGCGTTTATCCCAAAAATGTAGCAGCTGGCTCAGCGTTTATGTGAGACTGGCGTTTATTCCATCGCAGACAGAATGGTGATGGTTAATGGGTTCGTTTTGCTGTGAAATTCGGTCACAAACTGCAGAAAACAGCAGATGAACATTTCAGGATCGATTGAAATGATGAGAACATTTTATTCTGTTCTGATTAGAACTGACTGTAAATGTTTATCTTCTTTTTGAAGCCTCATCAAAAATCCTCTTGGCTTTCATGCCAATCATTTCCTGGAGACACCGCACCTTTCCGTCTTTGCTCAATAATGCATGTTGAACCACTTCTTCTAACTCGTTGCTCCCTTTCTTTGCACCTCCTCCAGGAAATCATTTGCTCCGTTTTCTGCTGCCGTTTTCTTAACATCTGCTTGCGCCATTCTTCATTCTTCATCAGGTGTGTTTAACCAATAAGGAGTTTCAATGGCAGGTTGGTTGGAAACATGTAGGACACTGGCCCTCGAGGCCTGGAGTTTGACACTCCTGGTTTGGAGTAATTGTTAACCCTGTTAATAATGTCTTCTATCCTTAATATGTGACCAGTTAGATGTGGATCACAAAGCATCTGAGTTGAATTGTCATCAAGTGCAGGTAGCGAAGTCACACAAGTCAGAGGCTGAGCCGTGAAATTCAACATTTTCAGCAGAGATCAAGTTCTAAACTAATGACTTGTTCCATCTGGTTCTGATGAAGAAAGGAGACGTGCTGCAAGCTTCATGTAAAGTCTGTGATTTCACTTTTCACTGTCTACATAGAGGCAAAGTAATGTTGGTAAATTCCTGCTATGACAGCGCAGTTTGTTTTTATTATGACCTGAGTAATCTCCCATAGATCTAAAAGCAGACGTGAGCAGCAGCACTTCATCTTTGATGAGGACCCGATAAATGTCCTGATAAAATATACAAAGATTCGAGTGACTTCATGTCTTTATCTGACAATGCACTAACTGTTATCCACAAGGTGAAAAGAGCTGAAGGCAAATCCAAACCAAATGGTTTTAGGATCAAAATAATGGTTTTTAAAGTCGTTTCTGAAAACAAAACAAATAAAAAAAAAGAAACCGCTACAGTTATGCTCATACGTTTACATAACCTGGAAGAAATGAGGATTTCTTGGTCATTTTTCATGGAATAAAAATTAAAATAAAAACTGTTTGTCCACTGATACAACGCGGTCCAAATTATTTTGCAAATTATATTTTTCTATGATTTTTCTAATTCAGTAATGCAAATGTCTTAGTCCTAGTGCATTAGGAAGTTGTATTTACTGAAATTCCAAGAAGTGACATGACTTTTTTAAAAAAAATTTATTTTAAATGTATTTTTGTGCATTTAATTTTAATGTTTGTAAATTAATCTTATTTTTTGTTTTTTAAAAGTTGAAATCCAGTATAAAATGTTTAAAGTTTTGTTAGAGCTTTCAGAATTACATTTGCAAGCAATGTAGACATCTATAGAAAAAATGTGGAAATGTTTGTTTAATTGGCCTGTTGGAGAGGCTAACAAACGGGAAAAAAGGCAGGCTTTCAGCCGAAATTTAGGAACTTATTATCCATTTTAATTATTTTATCTTATCTTTTTACTCTTTTTACATTTTTATTTTGTTCACTTTTGCTAATTTACATCTGTCTATTACTGTTTATTTATGTATCTGATTTTTTATATCTATTTGAACTTCTGTTGATTTTCTATTTTTTCTATTTTTTATTATATTATTAGTTATACTCCAGGGTTTCCTTCAGAACGATTCTTCACGTCAGCCCAGGTCTGGTTCCTTGCCTTGATCTGGGGGGGTCCTGTAGCAGTGTATTTTGTGGACTTGGGTGGGGGGGCACTGGTGTGGACCAGTTCTCAAAACATCGTTTCCCCAATTCAATGCCAATCCAGATTTCTACTTTGCATCATTTTAGTGTGTATATGTTTGTGTGTGTGGGGTTGGGTAGTGGTGGTGGTGGTGGTGGTGGGGGTGTGCATTACATGGGCTTTTTAGATATTTGTGTGCAATGTTTTGGTATTTTTGTTTTTAAACTTCGGTTATGTTCATGTACTGCACTTTGAGTAACATGAGTTGGAGAAGTGCTGTACAAATAAAGTTTGATTTGAAAAACAAGGCCTGATGTAGAATTGATCATTTGACACAACGACCAATCAACCAATCATGTTGAATGATTGTCGGTCACTGTTTTGTATTTGAAGCAAGAACAAGCTAAATTGATTCCATAAAAAAACAATTAAAACAATCTTCTAAAGTCGTCACAAATATACACTTTAGGCTCAGAAAATGAAACTTTTTTCAACCGTCTTTTAGATATTGATTTTTTAAAAATTATTTTGACCATACGGGCATGCTGAGGGCAACAAGTCATTGTAAATATTTATACAACATGTAAGGGTTATTAAGGTTAAAGTAGGTGAGTTGTAGACTTGTTGCAATTTTTTTACACCTAAATCCTGCAGACTTCTCAAGGAGCCCATTAATGCTGTTTACATTACACGTGTGTGACCCGTGTAACAGACATAGAGCTTGAGCCTCCATCTCCCCATCAACCACCAGAGGGAGTCCTTTCCCGAGTATTGCAATTCTCCTGATCAGTTTCCTCACTACATCTCCCATCAGCCTTTGCGTCCTGCTCCTAGATCTCACCAGCTGTTCCACATGTAGCTATCACCACAAACGGTATTCGGTGCAAAGTCTTGTTTGTTTACCAAGACAGTCTGAACGTTTCTTCTGCTGTCTTTCCGTTTATCTCGACCCTTGCCTGTCTTGACTCCACCCTACCTCTCTCTGTGTATTTTGACTCGTATATGTGTATATTTATATATATTCTGTGTATATTTATATACTCTGTGTATATTTGACTTTGTCCTGCCTTGCCGTCGTCTGTATTCTTTTGCTAATAAACCAGTTGCACATGGATCCAAACGCCGCTGGTTCTTCGTCACACCCGTACAGGTTTGCCCAGTTTTTGCCCGCAGACAGCCCTTTTCCACCAGTAGGGACAGTTGTGTCCATTGCTTTCCTTATAGCTAATGTGGCGTAACGACATGGTATGACAGCATCACCCATGCCTCATAAGTATGTGCAACTTATTTTATCCTTACGAGGATGGCACAAAAATGGTATGTTCCCTTTTCAACAAGCTTCAAGCAACGAGACACACTTGTGCTCCTCCTAAGATACTGCCTCTTCTAACCTCCCACGAGCACGTACAACTCAAAGACCTACAGCGCACGCTAACGCTCACATGGATGCATGTGACTATACCTCAAAATATTATGAAGTTGATAAAGGTGTTAGAAAATAAAAATAAACTAAAAATTAACAAATTCAAATCCATCTTCAGTTTATCTTATCTCTTCAAGCTCTCCCTGAGGCTTTGTGGGTTCTCAAAGTTGTATTTAATTCAAGCCCCCTTTTCTGGATTTGTTTTTGATTTTATTTGATTTCAGGGAGGGTTTCTTCCATGCTCACTTCTTCCCACAAAGTCTACGTAGGGCCATTTGTTGCAGTCATGAACGGCACAGTTCGTCTGTCCGTCCTGGGAGAGGAGGTTTTTTCTTCACTGAGAAGGGGGGTCTGAGGGCAGGGATGCCAGTTAAGCTTAGTCTGTTTTAGGTTTATTTAGGTTGGTTTAGCAACCAGTTATTGTATATATTATGACTGACGTCATGTTCTTTTGTTTGAATACCGGTGTGAAGCCCATTGAGACGACTGTGTTGTAAAATTGGACTGTAGAAATAAAACTGAATTGAAATAACATATTTAGAAACTATTTTGGGTTTTTAAAAGAATTCAAATGAAAAATAAAATTTTAAGACTTAAAAATACACACACCTGCTGTTGATGTTGTGTGTCATTTAAATGTTGTGAGAAATCCTTCAGTAATTATCCTTAAGTAGTTTTTTTTGTTTTTGCCTTTCAAAGCCACAGAAAAATGCTGAACTCTGTATCCTCTGGTTTAGTGAATGGGCATTGCAGTGTCCCCAAAGGATGAATTAACGTGATGGTGGGTTTGACTTGGCCTGCTAAACTGCCTAATAGCTTACTTTGGCTCTGCATTCAGTGCACGGATTTGTTTCTGCTTCGTTCTTTGCACTTTCTTTGCTTTTGGTGCATATTTTCCTCAAAATTGTTGTCTATTTTGATTCTTGTTGTTCTGTTTTTGTTTTTTGAACAAAGGAATAATGAAATAAAATCTAGTCATGGATCTTCCCAGAATGTCTAACAATTTATTCGATTTTTCCAAACTATTTGGACCTTTTTTCTTTTACAGCTTCATAGGTGAATATCTGTGCATTCAACATTTGCTCTTCTGCTTATTAGAGTGGCTCTTCTTTCGCGTTTTTCTTTGTCTTTGAATTAACTTACCGCAGCAAAACCTTTTGTAGGTGTCTGCAAGCCCCCCACCTGATTAGTTCTGCTTGTGGGGTTAACATTTGTAAACTGCTAAGACAGCAAATCAAGACTAATGACTGTTTAACGAAGTTTTCCTCCAGCCTCCAGTCTGCTGCAGCTCTGCTCTTTCTCTTTCTGGAGGCATGAATCAGAGTGGAAATGCCTGGGAAGTCAAAGTAACAAAACCAGGATCAACACTGTGGCTTGAAAGGGCTGCTGGTGTTTTTTTAATAAGATGGGGTAAACAAAAACCACACTGGGACACATTTGTGGTTTTGATGAAATGTTTAAAAATGAGGTGAAGATCCTTCTCTTTATTGAGCTGTAACACATTTTTTCTTAAACTGTGTCCCATTTGTGTCATGAAGCAACACCAAACATTTCACTTATAGACAGCAATTTGACAAGAGGTTCTTCTGTTGTTTATCCTCTGCTTAGTTTTTCTCACGTTAGTGTGATGAAATAAACAAACTGCACATTGTTAGCGGATTGTTCCACACCAACGCTCCCGCCCCAAACCCAGAGGTGAATTTCAAACAAACTCCTGCCGTTCTGCAAAAACACTGTCCCAGAAAACAACAGTTTTTGCTTAAAAAGGTGCAAGCACAATTGAAAGACTACTGGGAACACTTGTAACAGTTTAAAAGATGATCGGAATGGGACTTTAAATGTTTGTGAAGAAAGTCTAAACTGTTGTTGGTGTTGTAACTAAGATACTTTTAATTTAGTTACTTTTTCCTTTAAATGAAAAAGTAACTAAACACTAAACATGCAATACAAGTCATGAGAGTGACATTTGTCACAAAAACAACAATCAATCTGAGGTTTTAGGTGCTTTTCTTACATTCTGCGTTTGTCTCTGGATTTATCTGCCAGTTTCTTCTGTCTGCAGTTTTGCAATGATTCTAACAAGCAGCTTTTTCTTTTTAACAATTCTGCACAGCTTTGTAAATTCAGATGCAGCTCCGAGTTCTACTAAATGATCAATGAGGCTCATCAAATGCAACAATTTGATTAAAAAATTCTATTTTGTGCCAGTATTGGCTTACTTTAGAATGTGTCACACTGCAAGTGTGGTCACTTCTGCTATATAAAGTTACAACGAAAATCTCCTTTTGATCTAAAGGTGTATTCAGACTGGACACATTTGGTCTGCTTAAAGTAAACGGCAGTTTGTTTCCCTAATAGTCAGGAACAAATGTTCAGTCTGAATACACCCAAGCGTACCCTGGTCCAGGACCAGGAACCGCTCTGCCTGATTTGTGTGCAGAGCTCGCGACCCGACTCAAAAACTTGCGTATCAACGCGTGCATACATGCGTTCCTGACCCGGTGGCGAGGAATTCGGGTGTGCGCGCATTTGCATGGACTTTTCACTGAAAGTGGTCGCTTGCATGCAAGTCAACGTGGCCGGTGTGTGTGCACCTTCGCGCATTTGATTGATTTTTCAGTTTCTCATGCCACACCTCTATTTCTCACGCTGCATAACAGTTTAAGTGACTTTTTTCCAGTTGATTTTTAATGTATCTGTTGGGGCTGAAGAATCATTCGTATAATCCATAAGTTAGGCCTGCAGAGATAGTGCTCAGTTGGTAATTTAAATTAGAAAGATGCTTTGTTTGTATTTAAAGAAACCTGTTTGTGTTATTCTAGTTAAAGTGTGCAGGACAAATGAAACAGATGTTGGTTTTCAGTTCTTTAAAAGAGCTCTGAAGCAGTTTCTTCATCCCTGCATTCTGGTTTACATTCCATCATCAGCCCACTAGATTTTTCAGGAAAAGCCAGCAAAAATAATTGCTGGATTAACAGCTGATGTTTTCCATTATGCATTTTAGGACTCTGGCCACTTGATAATTTGCTGCTGTACTTGAGGAAAAAAAACCTATAGCTGACATATTTTTGAGATTATTTTATAACCGGAATATTCCCATAGATGCCTAAGATTTATTATGACAATCATCTGAGGATAATACTCGTGTATGTTTTTACTGGTTTGTAAAATGACTCACTCGTTTCCACATCTGTGCTTTCTCGCCAAAGAGAATGACATGTGACCTCTGAACTTAATTTCTGTTTCCTATATAAACTCATGTTCCCTCTTTGTGTTCCATCTCCATCTGTTCCTTCTTCAATTAATCAAAGCTTATTTTGACTGGAAGCAGCATCTCATGGCATTCATAGTCATTCCAGCTGTTTACATATCAGGCCATTTATTAAAGGATTAAAAACAACAGACTGAAGGTCTGGAGAAAGTACCACCGTATTTTACCATTTGGTTTTAGAGATCCCCCATTACCTAGGCTGCAAAGCCTGTTCATTATCTGAGAGACGGTTTGATCATTGTTCTGTTTACACTGGCTTTTTCCAAAAAGTACTTAATTTTTTTTAAACCTTCATTGTTAAGAGACCAGTATATATAAACTGAACAGGTCTGGGCTTCAACCCGTACATGCACTCACACTCGTATCTAAGTGGGAGAAAACCCATTTGCAACATATCACTATTATTCATCAATTAATCCAAACTTTTATAGTTTGGTTCCTGAATTAATAATATTAAAGTGGTATCATTAGCACTGCATTAAAGGGATACTGAACAATTTAGTCTTTGTGAATGTGTATTTTTAGTACTGTTTCACTAAGAACACAACCAAAAACAGTGGAGATGCTACACAATAAAACCAGACATGCACAACACAACAAAGGGAAACTTCTGAAACAAAAAGCTAACCATGAATAAAGGGCAATTTTAAAAATTCAAACCCAAATTAACAATCTTTTCTAGCACCTTCCATGAAAAAATCAGTTCAAGGTGCTGTACATTAAAACAAATAAACACAATTCCCCACACATGCAATAAAATAATAAGCTAAAACCCCAGGGCTGGGAAAAAGTGAGTTTTTTATATCATGATATTGTTTTTTCATATCAGGTGATAACGATATAAAGGTATAAATATTACAAAGTAAACAGAAAATAAAAGCAAAATCTTTCAAATTTCAAAAGAGAACATCAATAAAACAATAAAACTTTAAACTGTTTGATCAGTTCCATTTAAAAAAAAAGCTTTCATTCTACAAATAAATTCTAATGTTTTCAAGTTTTACTGAACAAACATCAAATGAACAAACATTTTTATCAACATCCTGTGAATAATCTATGAACTAAAAACAAATTCTCTGAATTTCTTCTGCTAGTTTAGACTGTTGCTGCTGTGAAGGTCTGAACTTTGTTGTTTTTCTGGAGAATTCTGCTTTATTTCATTGTGAGATTGAACATGTTTGGTGTCACTGCTTCAGGTGATAAAAAGGTTGGTGGGATTTCCAGTGTTAGAAGGAACATGTCGTCTGCACCATTTATAGTTCATGTTACTCTGTTTCAGTTGGATTTTAAATGACTAAATACCTTCACACAGGGGACCAAATGTAGTTTTTGAAACACTGGCCAAGTTGGCCTGTTGATTTAAACACTATTTTACACAGAAATACCTTAGGAATTTTACTTTTTTGAAAATGTTCTATTTTTTTTTAAGAAAATGAAATAGCATCAAAGTAATTTGATGAATTCTTTGAACACGTCTTTACTGTCATTTAACTCAAATTCTGTCTCATCAGTCAAACTAAACGCTGCACAGGTGAAGTGAACACAGGTGAAGCGTGTCTCATGTGCGTTTGTTTACCTTACATGCAGGTGGTGGAGAAAAAGAGGGCAAAAGAAATTCACCAGAAGAGCTAATAAACATCACTAAGTTTACACAAACATTTACCTTCCATGTGGTGACTAATCCTGTAACTTTTACTCGCCAAAGAGGAGAAAATGCTCAAGACTGGCAAGTGTTATTTTCGGACCCTTCAAAATAAAAGTCTGTTGTGATAGACTCATTTTACTATCAAGGAAAAGCACTATCGCGATATCGATAGCTATAGTTTTATTGCCCAACCATAGATTGACCCCTCATAAACACAGAAACAAACAAATAAAAGAGAAATTATTATAAGAACAACTAAAGCTTAGACTACAGCGCAGTCCACCCTGTTCCCCTGTGGGCTGGAGTGTGAATAAAATATATAAATAAAATATGGGAATAAAATACTAGATCCCAAATACAATATCTACTTAAAGGCTGAATTAAATAAATGTGTTTTTAGTTTCAGTTTAAAAACCTCGACAGTGGAGAAGGTCCTCATATCCTCGGGCAGGCTGTTCCGCAGACTAGGCCTGTAGTGACTAAAAAGAGCAATGTTTCCTCAAAATAGTCTTTCTAACTCTATGTTTTCCAGATTTGCTCTTTAGTTTGGTACAAAAATACAAATAAACAGAAACTTAAGGAGACCAACTGATGGTTTATTTTAGTTCTTTTAATTTGCATTAGTTTTGATTTTTTAACAGACTTTCTATTTTTAACCAGTTGATTTAGCAGTTCATTTTACAGTGTACAGGCTTATAATGACAATTAGCTGTTTTTGGCCAAAATGTAAAAACTCCTGTCCAACAGCTGAGCAAACAGATATGAGCTGAGAGCTTATTGTATTAGACAGATTTTACTCATAGGGAACACAAAATGTATGTTAGTATAAGCCCCTTTTGTAATTTCAACTAAACTTTATTTATATTAATTTTGTTTTTTGTTCTCTTTGTTGAACCGGACGGAAAAAGAAAGGGGGGAAAAGAGATAGAGTTGTCAAGATGGGGGGGGCAAACGAAAATGGAAAAGTGTGGATTATAGAAGTTAGAGGATGACTACAGGGAAGGGAGGGTAGAGTTGTAAAACTACAGGTAACAAAATGCTGGATCTTATACCCATTACAATCGTGAATGTTGGTCTAAAAGGGGCAGGGCCTGTCCACACACTCAGCTGTTACAAACATACCTGCCGGCTCCAAGAGTGTTCACATATTGTCCACATCCAGTTCACACGCACACTTGTGCATACCAGCCAACACATGTAAAGCATTACATTCTGTCACGTATACTATTTGAAGGAGCAAAGGTGAGCCGACGCCTGTGCTCAGGTGATGTTATGTTAAGCTGAAGTGGATGATGGAATGTTAAAAAAAAGGAGGGAGAACTCCCAGACATCCCCCCACCAAGACCCCCGCAGAGGCAGAAGCGGCGACCAGGGCCCGCCCCCGCACCCATACTGTGGAGCCAACGGAGGAGATCCACCTGCCCGGCAGTCCGGCCAAGCACCCAGAAAAGGGCCTGCAGGACCACCACACGGGCCCCCAACACCCGAGAGCAGTGAGGTACGGGAGCACAAAGTGCAAGCCCCAGCCCAGCCAGAAGAGCGGCGCCCCCACCGCGCCAGGGGCCCCACTCCCAAGAGCCCCACCACCCCAGATAAGCCGCCCACCACCACCCAGGAGTTCTGAGCATCCCTCCACCCCAGCCCCGGGCCAGGGCCCACAATGGGAGACCCGCTCCAAAGCTCCAGGCAGCTGCGGAGATCCAGAAGAGAGCACGGCAGGGGTCAGCTACCCCCACCTAGAGGAGGGATGACCAAGAGAAGTGGGGGTCCCCGAAGGAGTACATAGCCTTACCAGGCTCTTCTATGTTGTGACTCAGAAGGGACCCGGCACCCGAGGGTAAGGACCAGAACCCGCACCACAAGGACACAGACACCCTCCAGGCTCAGATGGAATATGTTCCCCCGCTCATGGACTTGCCAGAGGACTGAGGGATCCCTCTCCCTGCGTGGGGAGGAACCCACGCGGGTGCACTTAACCCAGGAGGCAAACATCCAAGAGACAAGGCCACCGCTGCTGAAAGCCCTGTCCCTCCGCCGGGAATGGGGTTGGGGACAGAAGATCAGTGGCCCCACCTTCCTTGTGTAATGTATTTGTGTGTGTGTTGAGGTGTGTTACTTGTGATTGAAGGGTGTGTGTAATAAAGGGTGGACTTAAAATTGACGAGCAGGGCACTGAGGACATCTCCTGCAATTAAAACTGGAGGGTAGAGCACTAGGAGGACATCTCCTGCTTGCTGGCAGTGATGTCCCAGCACCCCCCCACCAAGGGTTCTACGTGTCTAAGGTGCACTTAAGGGGGTTAAACTGTGCGAAGTCCATGGGAGGGGGGACCATTGCCAAGTGGCTCTGCCCCTCGAGGTATTCCGCAAGCACACCCCTACTTTCAACCTAATAAGTGGTCGTATGAGGAAGAAGGGGAGGTATGAGAAGGAGTGATCCCAGCCCCCAGGTGCAGACGGGCCACCCATCCGGGGCAGGCGGACCCCCAGGACCAGGGCCCCGCTCAAGCCTTCCCAGCGCACGCAAAAAGACCCCACCATCACCAAGCAGACCCCCACCCAATGCGCCATCCACACACCCCTACTCCCAGGCCCGGGAGACAATGTGGCCCCCTGCGCTTGCCCCACCCAGGTGCCGGACCAGACCCCCCGACCAACGGAGTCCCTCCGCCCCCACCAGGCACCAGGGAGGCCCCGATCCCAGATGGTCATCAATCATCGATCCCCGATATGGGAGACCAGAGAGCTCAGAGGAATCCACCTCTTAGTTGTGGGCGGGTTGACACAGAGTAACCCTATAGAGCTCACTGTTTACACACTCTCCTGTTAGCTCAGAGCCCCTCACAACACCCAACCTAACATTCACAAAAATAGTGAGCAATATTGGCGCAATCCAGCCGTACAGTTTTGATACCATCTCTAAAACAAACACATACATGGATCTATTTGTCTCCAACTGGATGTTTCAGAACAAAGTGGAACAGGGAGCTTGTGGCCCGCCCAGCATACTTTCTATGTCACAAATGCGATCTTCTTTAAACTGCATTTAAAGAAAAATAAGTTCTCAGATATGCAATTTTAAATTATGTGGAATATAAAGTACCTCAGTCCAAGGCACACATGTCACTATGGATTTTCACGGGTTATTTATGTTCATATATGTCCACCAAGAACACCATTTTCATCAGCATTGGGGTTTTTTTTTATGAGTTTTTCCTCACCGCAAAGGAGGGTGTAAGGACAGAGATGTTTGTTCAGTTTAGTCTGTTTAACAACCAGCTATTGTTTACTTTTACGTGATTGATTTTTTGGTTGTTTCTTACAATATTCTGATATCAGTCCAATGAGACGGCTGTGGCTGTGATATTGGGCTATATAAATAAAATTGAAATTGAAATTGAAATCAGAGTGGGTTTTTACAGTTTGAAATGGTAGCATATTTTTTAAAGCTAATTCTGAGTACCATGTTCAGACGGTATCCAAAATCCAGCAAGTCTCCTACGTCATTACCGTCTGCATCTTCAAAAAAACTCACCAGTTATTCCTCAATCCACCCAGATGTTCAGAAGAGAAAACTTCAAGTCACACTGGGATACTTACATATCAGTTCAGATTTATCCATGTTAAACATTTTGTTCTCATGACTTCCCGAGGGACAGCTTCACAGGGTGAAGCCAAACTATGCCACCCAAGGTAGTTCCACAACCTCTGACCCATGTGACATCCCTGTTTTACTGCCAAAGGATATGATCCGTCTCACCCCAGGAGGGAGTCACAGCCTGGTTTGTTTTCACGGTTGCGTTTTATTGCTCCCCAGCAGCCCCCACTCCTCTGTCTTCACCTCCTTGGTCACTACTTCAGATTATTTGTTTATTATAAACTCATTTTTAATAGCATGTGGATAAAAATGTGCAAAAGTGTGTGTTTTTCTGGGCACACACACATGTATCTACCACCTCAGAGTACAAGCTGTAAACAGCTTTGTGACTGTGTGCCCAGATTTTTCCCATGACTTCTGAATGAGGGAAAAAGGACTTTTTATTGTGGTCGCATTTCTTTTATTTCCTATAAGAATGCAGCAAAAGCAGCTCAACATCCATATCAACTTCATTTGAAATACTGATTCCATACATGTCCAACAATCCCCTTCATGATCATCTTTTTTTTTGTTATTTGTAAAATGCGTGGTTTCATTAGGTTCACTGACTGCAGGCTGAATGCAGGCCGACTGCAGCAGCTCTTGAAATATTTCCAGCCAAACAGCAACAAGTTTTAACTGACCTCTGGAAATCCAAGCACTTGAAGTCCAGGACATTTTCACAGGGGGGCCAGATGGTTCTAAAATGTATAATGGCATCCTGAATTTCTAGTATTTCATTTACCTTGATGTCAGTTGTTAGTCGCCCTTCTTCCTCTTCTAATTGGACACACTCAGTGCATTTTTGAAGTCTCTGGACCCTGAAGGTGGAGGTTGGAATTGTTTTTTTGGATTATACAAGTCTGTGTTCTGAGATAAAATGATTGGTTTAAACACTGTACATTTTTCTCTGTATTTCTCTTTAGTTTGTAAAATCTTTTTTACAAAATCATTTTTTAAAAATCATTTTATAACCACATCACTTAGATCTCAAATTAAGCCTGTTGTTTTATTCTGTCTGATTTGTCTTTCCTTTACCCATAACAACTGGCAAGCAAATCGTCTGAAAACATTGGAAAAAAATCTAAGAATGATTAAAAATATCAAATAAATGAATTCAGAAAACAACAGGCTGAAGTTATTGAAAACAAAAGTTCAAGTGGTTATGATTTTTCAGCAGCAACACCTGTAAGCTTTCTGTCATAGAATACAGTCTGATACCTGCATAAGTGTTCCTGCGTGTGCATGTGTGTGTGTTCATGTTCATGTTCATGGTTCATGTCTATCAGCAGGGATTCAAACCAATAACAGAACAGGCAGCAATCCTGCATTTTTAAACTTCATGCTGCTGTTAGCTCTAACCTCAAAGGAGTATTTATACAATATGAACTCACTTAGTTAAAATGCATTGAGGGACTTAAAAGTCAAGTTCCTGCAGGAAAAAGTCAAGATATTTCTCAAATCTTAGCCAACGTACTGTGAAATTTGCACCTCGTTTTAATCATAGGAATTTATGATCAATGCTGAGAAGTTTGCATCTGACAAAATTATCTAACATGTTTTTCATGAAACTTCATGTGCACAGCGCTGATTGGCATTATGAAATAACTGGTGCTGCTAACAGCTGATTTCCAATGGGAATGTTCATATATGAGTTTACATCTGGTCACTTCCTCTGGTGTCTGTGTCTGGCTCAGCAGTCTGGAGTTTATTTAGTCTCACACTCAAAAAATGTGACCATGTGAGACCAATAGTATTAAACACATCTGAAGATTTCCTTTTCTCCTAACAAATCAAGTTTACCATTTGGGCTTCGTATTGGGTTTGGAAAATAAGCAACCCCTCAAGGGCCAGTCAAAAAGGTCCAGCCTAATAAGAAATGATGCCTCTAATAACCAGCCTGAAAGTAAAATTTTAGCTGACGGTTCCTAATTTCCATTGAGTCAAGACCCTAACCCTTCAGGAACCCGGCTTGTCATTACCTTTCTCAAATTGCTGATTTCATAAGAAATTGTTATGCATCTGTGGAGAAGTACAGGGGTAAATTATTTAGCAACACTTACAGATATTGAGAGTTAATTTTTAGGGTCTAGATTGTGCAGCAATTGTTCAGTCTGTAAGCTGTGGGTACAAAGGAGTAGCTGAAGTTTTTGGTTTTGTACCTGGGTGTTGCTAAAGTTTGTTAATGGGTCATTATAGACAGTGTCCAGAATTGCATTGATTGTTCTTGTCATCTTTCTTTCAGGTTTTTTATGAACACGTTTCTGTAAAGTCACTGGACATACACCATTCAAAAAGAAGTTAGGAATTGTGTAGAAGAGTTTGTGATTTTGGAAAAAATATAGTCATAATTAAAAGTCGTAATCATAATAAAAAAGCACTGGGAACCCTTTGAAAATAGACCAAAAGATGATCAGAGTGGGACCTAAAGGTATTTGTAGAACCAAAAATGCAGAAGAGCATAGCTTTTTGTCATCAGAGAGAACTAAAAGAGCAGGATGATCAAACTCCTTTTTCACAATGTGAAAACAGAAAAACTAAACCACAAAGAAAAACACATAAATGAAACGAGAAAGGACTGTAGGTAAAAAATGAAGCAAGGTAAAAGACAGTTTAAAGCAATAATTCTGACACACAAAATGGTTTTAAATTCTTAATACAGGAAATCAAAAGACAAAGAAAACTTCCAACAAAACCAAATGACCTCAACAAGCCTTTGAAAAGAGCATGATATCCAGTGAATTTACGAGTCCAAAGTGCCTTTGACATGACTTGAAACTTCATAATAAACCCATACTCTTGTCCTGACCTGCTCGTTTGAATAGACGGTTTTTATTTATTGACCCTCAATTACCCAGGATAATCCCATTGAGATTTTAAACATCTTTTGCAAGTGGGTCCTGGCCAAGAGGCAGCCACAGCTGGTTAAAAATACATTAAAAACATTGAGACAATAAAACATTTAAACACTACATACAAACCTAAAATATATGGAGTCATAAAAATGAGAAAGATTCACGAATAAAATGGCGATTAAGAGAAACAATAAAAGTATTTGGTGGAGTTGTGTTTTTCTTTGAGCGTGGCCTTGAAGACCTGTAATGAAGGCAGTTCAGTTAGTCTCCAACCGTTTTGTAAAATGTTCCATGCCAAGAGAGCTGCATGAACAAAAGCTTTCCTCCCAAGTTCTGTGCGGGCAAATGGAACAGACAACTACAACTGGTCATTTGATTGTAGGGAGTGGGAAGGAAGGCTTCTCTGTTGAAGTAATTTGCAAATGTAGGGAGCCGTAATCCAGCTAAAGATTTGTACATAAAAATATACCATTGGTACTGCCACCTGATGGAGAGAGTAGGCCATCCAACTCAGTTCACAGTGATGTTTCATTGTTGCTCTGCAGTTGGTTATGAAACAAAAGGAGGAGTGACTAACACTGTCCAACGTTTGAAGGAACGAGACAGATACATTCATATCAAAAAGATCACTATAATCCAACACAAATAAAAAAAGTTGCATTCACAAGATATTACAAGATAACACAACCTTACGATAAAAGAAACCCAACCTAAGTCTTAGCGTCTTTAAAAGAGTTTCCATAAAAGGTTTAAAAGTGAACGAGTTGTCAATTAAAACACTGAGAAATTTGTACTGCTGCACCACCTCGTTGACTTCCCTTTCAAGAGTGGTGATTACAGAAAGATTATCTGGGACTTTTTAAATGGAAAACAGCATTAATCTGTATTTGTCTGCATGAAGCACTAGTTTCAGTTGAAGAAGGGAGTTTTGGACAGCAGCAAAAGCTTTCTGCAGGGTTTCTATGACTTAAAAGAGGTGATCTACAACAATAAATTACTGTATCATCAGCATAAAAGTAAGTGCAAGTTGGCTGCTGAGACTGATTGCCCTACAACATTGATATAGAGAATAAATAAGAAGGGTCCTAAAACAGAGCCCTGCAGCACTCCTTTTTTATTGTGACTAACTGAACAAAGATCCTCGTGTTTAATACATTGAGTTGTGTTGTGTAGGTAGCTGGAGAACCATGCAGCTGCATGTTCTGAGAAAACAATGCTGAGTAATCTGTCTATTAAGATAATATGTTAACAGTGCCAAAAAAGTGAAGCACGGTGCTGTTTTTATCTAGTACCACAATTACAACATTTATCATCTTCATGGTAGTGGTAACAGTGTTTTTTGTTCTGAAACCAGATTGAGACTCAGAGAGAAGATCGTTGTCATACTGGTCACTCACAAGAGATTGTTTTAGCTAAAACACAGAGATTTGATATTAGTCTGCAATATGTCAAGACTGTAGGATCACCTCCCTTTAACAAAGGAAACACAAATGGTGATTTCCAAGCGGCTGGGATTTCTTTTGTTTGGATAGAAAGATTAAAAAGAATTGAAAGTGGCTGTGCTACATGATCTGCAGCCAATTTAAAAAAAGAAAGTTCAATCAAATCTGGTCCAGTTGGCTTTCTAGGATCTAATGCTTTGAGTGCTTTGTGCACTTCAGAGGGCCTAAACGGTACAAAGTTAAAAGAATAATGACAGAACTATAATAATACTGTAAAATGATTTGTGTCAAATAAGGAATTAGCTGTTAGGAAATGTTCATTAAAACAGTTCAACAGTTGACTTCTGTCATGAACTGGAACAGAGCCTCTAATAATGAAATTAGGAAGAGTGTGAACTATTTTATTCACAGAAAGAGACTTTCTCACTTTCCAGAATTCTGTGGATTGATGAGATTATCTATGGTGACAGATGAAAAACATTCTGATTTGGCCTTATTGATAAGAGAGGTGAATTTATTTCTACACCAATCAGTGGGCATGTCTGTTTTTCTTGCTTTGTTCCGCTCTATTCCGTTCATGTATCATGTCTGCCAGATCTGATGAGAACCATGGATGTTCTCTGCCCTTTACCCTGCAGATTAAAGAATGTTCATGCAAGTTCCACATCAGGTAGTAGGTCTAAGTTTTCCCACTTAACTTGTGACAAGTCATTGCTCATTAAAATGCTTAAAATGTCTTTTGTGAACTATTCGAGGTTTAAATTTTGGGATTTTTGAGATTTGGCCTGGTTGGTAAATTCACCAGTTGGGTAAGATTAACTGAGTCACAAAAGGATTTTAATTAATCAGAAGCTGCAGTTAACCAGTCCCAGTTCAAGTCCCTAGCTAAAAGTAGTTCACGATAGTTTAATTTGATCAGCAGAATTTGCGATGAACGTAAAGTTTCTTTTGAAGCAGACAGAGGTCTGTAACAACCAACAACAGTAATAGAGTGAGTCTGTTTTCAACAGTCACTCATAAAGACTGAAACAGCCTTTTTACATGCACACACACACACACACACACATATGTATACCATGTATGTATATATGTATACTCAACCTCTACAGGTGAGTGGTTCCTCACTCCAAGCTGGTCCTCTACCAGAGACCTGGAGCTTGAGGGTCCTTCAGTATCTTAGTTGTTCTCAGCACTGTCCTTTTCTGGACTGAGATGTCTGAGGTCTTTCCAGGGATCTGCTGTAGCCACTCCTCCAGTTTGGGGGTTTCAGCCCCCAGTGCTCTAATGACCACGAGCACCACTGTCACCTTCACCTTCCAAGCTTCCTCCAGTTCTTCTCTGAGTTCCTGGTATTTCTCCAGTTTCTCATGTTCCTTCTTCTTGATGTTTCCATCTCTTGGTGCTGCTACATCCACCACAACAGCTGTCCTCTGGTCTTTATCCACCACTTCAGTCTGGTTGGTTCTCCATCACCATCCTATCAGTCTAAGTCCTACAGGATCTTTGTTCTCTCATTCTGTACCGCTAAAAGAGGTGTTTCCCATTTTGACTTTGGGGTTTCCAGTCCACATTCTGCACATATGTTCCTGTATTCGATAGGCCAGCTTTTTCTAGCCATTCGTAGACATTGGTTGGAGTTGTTGATATCAGCCACTTCAGTTATGGTTCGGTGGTACATCCCATGCAGGGGTTTGTCCTCCCATGAGGATCTGTCCTCCAGCACCACATCTTCTGTTGTCCGTTGCCTGAGACATTCACTGAGCACACTGTCAGTTGGGGTCTTGATCTTGATGTATTCATGTATCTTGGATGTTTCTTCCTGGACAGCGGCTTCTACGCTCACTTGTTCTCTGCCTCCTTCCTTGGTGCTAGTATTCAGTCTCAGTGTTCTGGATTTGGGATGGAACCCTCTGATGGTGAGGAGCTTCCGTATCTTAACATCTGTGGTCTGTATCTCTTCCTTTGACCATCTTATGATTCCTGCAGGGTATCTGATGACTGTCAGTGTGTAACTGTTTATTACCCGGGTCTTGTTCTTGCCATTGAGCTGGCTTCTCAGGACTGACTGCTTGGAGGCATTTGGCTGTTGTGGCTTTGCTTGTTGCCTTCTCCATGTTGCCATTTGCTGTCCTCAATGTCTGCTATTAATCCTTCTGGGAGTGAGACCCCTTCAGTGTAGATTTCTCAAGCCCGAATGACATCCCGATGTCAGTACTGTAGATTCTGGTGGTGTGGAATAGGGAGTCAATGTCGCGCTCGCTCTTAGTGTCTGACTGGATCTCTTGGGAACTTGCTTTTTCATTGCACCTCTTTGGGCCTCTGTCGTCTTGATCTTAGCCTCCAAACGTTGCTTCCATGGTGGGTATTGCTGGCATGACATGCCTTAACACATGCCTCATTTTCGCTCAGTAGCGTCTTGCTAAGGGATCTTAATATATCTATGTTGATCCTAAAATCCTTATTTTGTGTGTTGCAGTGTGTGTGTGTTGTACTGTCCGTGTGTTAGTGTGTGTGCATGTGTGAGTTGTAGTGTGTGTGTACCTGTGCTTGAATAAATGTCTGTGTGTGTGTCTGTGTGTATTGTATAGTGTGTGTTTCCTGTGTATGTGTGTGCATATTGTATAATAAGTTATTCCTTTCGATGCATGTGTGTATCTGTATGTGGCATTGTTTGTGTTTGGTGTGTGTGCATGCACGAGTCTGTGCTTGTGTTTTTGTTGTGTAAGTGTGAGTATGGATGTGGTGTATTATGTGTTAGTTTTTGTATGTTTTCAATATCTTAAATATGTGTTAAATATGCTTTTGTATGATTCCTTTGTTGTGTGTACATTGTATAATGTGTTTCCTGCATTGCGTGTATGTTGCATGGTCTGTGTTGTGTGTATGTTTTTTGTTGTGTGTTTCCGGTGTTGTCTGGTGTGTGACTCCTGTGTTGTGTGTAATTAATTTTAAGTTGTTTGTAGACACACACAATTAGGATGGCTGATGGCACACGTCACATCTGATGAAGACACTGGAGATGCCGGTCCTGGGACAGCCATGACCTATGACCTGGAGGTAGAGGAGTCTACCAAATTAAGAGCTGCTTTGGTCAAAGTCCAGAAGAACTAGACGACTAAAAGCAGGAGAGGGCAAGAGAAAAGTCCACCTTTACACAAGAAATTACTCACCTGAAGGAAGTTGTAAAGAAGAAAGAGACCATCATCAGTAAAACTGAAGAGACTTTCATGG
Source organism: Oryzias woworae (assembly GCA_016861445.1). Lineage (NCBI taxonomy): Eukaryota > Metazoa > Chordata > Actinopteri > Beloniformes > Adrianichthyidae > Oryzias > Oryzias woworae. Next base: position 369,218 of record BOLG01000128.1, read on the forward strand.
TCCAACTTGATCAAGTACAGCAGCAGGTGGATGAGCTGAAAAGGAAACCTCAAAAGAAAACTGCAGAGGCACTGTCAGAGGTTTCTGAACCTATTTAGAAAGTCTAGAAAAAGAGACTAAGTGGACCCCTGACCACAGCTTTGGAAACAAAGCCTTCTTCCAGCAAACTGATTCTGACACAGTGTTGTAGTGTGAGTGTGTGTGAGTGTGTATGTAGATACATATACATATATAATCAAATTACAATGTTTTAAATGTAGGTATTTATATATATCTATGTTTTTCAATATATGTGTGTAAGAGTATGTATGTACCTATTTATTTACAACAAAATCACAATGTTTTAAATGTCTTTATGTATCTATATCTATATCTATATCTATATCTATATCTATCTATATATGTTTGTCTATATATGTATATGTGTTTGCGTGGGTGTGTGGTGTGTATGTTTATGTGCGTGTGTATAAGTGTGTGTGTGCGTGTGTGGGGGGGGTGCGTGTGGGTGTGTTCATGTCTGTGTGCGTGTTTGCATGTGTGCGTGTTTGCATGTGTGCATTTGTGTGTGCTTGCATGTGTGTGTGCAATGCAACCACAAGCGAGAGAGAGAGACAGACAGACAGACAGACAGATAGATATTTCATCTATCATGTGTCTTATAACATACGTCAACCTCGCCCAAATTGCGTCACGCCACACCAATCGCGCAGCTGCCTGTCTGATGCGCCGTGCTGTCGGGGGTTTTGCTTATCCTGACGGCCTGTGACTCAGAGACTGGTTCTGGGGAGAATGGCGAGACACAACAGAGATAACATGCTGAACTGAGTAGCTGAAAGTATGTATAACTTCTATCTCCAGGTCCAGCTAGTTTTTTTGTGTTCTTTCACCCCTCTTTCAGAGCTGCATCTAAATATGTAACTAGGGCACTCCTAAATCTTAATCAAAAGCAAGGGACCAGAAGGGGGTGGCAGAGGCGGTTGGAGCGAGCACCTCCTTGCAAATGAAAAGTGAAAAGAGCCTAACAGTCTCTGTCTCCTCTGTTTTGCAGAAATAAATGTGATTGCTGAAACTGCTTGAGTTTTTACGTGTCAAGAAACAGATGGAAAGAAGCAGGAGAATCACCATAGTGGGTGTGCGGCAAAGCATTCACACTAAAGTGAATGTCTTTGACCATAATTGCTTTGAAAAAAATACAATCAAAAGAAGTAATCAGGTTAACAAGATGTTTTTTTTATTTAGCAGTATTTCATGTTAATCTTCCTCTCTGGTTAATCTATGGTTGTTTTTTTATGTGGAGCTTTAAGTTCAAAAGGCCTGGACTTGCATTTCTCACAAAAATGAAAAAGCTTGGAAGCCATCTGTCCATCAAGGTAACGATTCCTGTCTGTGGAATTCCAGAGGAGCATCCTTATAACAAGGCAACATGCTGACCGCATGGCCCTGCATCTTAGTGGAACGACTCATTAAATCAGATTCATTGCAAAACCTTTGTAAAGGGTGTCTTTTGAAATGGGCCATGAATGATACTTAATTCGGTCTTGTTTTTTTTTTTTTAGTATGGTAAATCTTTTCATTACAAATGTCTATGATTCGTCTCTTTACTTTAGAAGAAACTCTGGTTCCAAACTCTTGATGGATTTGTTCCATTGTCCTTTGACCTGTTCGGACCCTTTACCACTATTCATGTCTTATAGAATGTATTCATCTATGGTCCAAATTCATTCAAAGCACCCAAGACATCAACCCAGAGCCTGACTGCCAACTATACCAGACTTATTTCATCTTTCTGGATCACAAATAAATCTTTACTTGCATTCTGAAGACTTTTACTTGTTGAAGTATGATCATACTCAATGCTCAGAGAACCAAACATTACTGTGTGTTTTTCAGTGGTTGAATATTTTTTCCATGTGCAACAGCCTATTTTCCTTAAAAGCACAGCAGAAGAACAATGAATCATAATGACATTTCAAATAAGTTAAACTAGCAGAAAAATCTATTTTAAACAGGTTAAAGAACATTACCAAGAACACAGGACACAACTATGAATAAATAATTTACAAGATTCATAGCATCATATTTTAGGAACAACATACACAGGTTTCAATCAAAGTAATATACAGTATTCGTTTCAAAAGACAAAACTGAATTTGTGAGAACATTACAGTAAATCTTCTGCTTGTTTTGCCTGAAAAAAACATGCATGTTAAGCTTTACTGTGAATAACATGCAAAGTAAATATTAGGGATGTGAAGGATATAGACAGGTATCAAAAAAATCGATCTAGTTCTGAGAGTAACAGCAGTAGCAGTTCAAAACCACAGATATGAAGAAGATTCTGTTGGTAAAAAGGTCAATCTGGATGTAAATAATCAATTTCTGTCGAACTTTGTGAGTTTCTTTTCCTGTATCTCTACTGTCTATATGTCTAAATGTCTTTTAGATAGATTGTGACGCAAACAAAAAGACAAGCTCGCTTTTATCAAGTCAGCTCAGTTACAATCGGCTAAAGGTGTGTGTTGTGTTCACTGAACATGTGATAGCATGTTTTACATGAATAAATGAAAATGACTCACTTTATTTAACCGCAAAGAACAAAACAGTTTAAAAGTTCCTAATGTAGGTTTGAATATTTGAAGCTGTTATGTCAAAAACATTTGGTTTTGTTGCTTAAAATAAAAGTACCAGTTAGAAAAAAAACCTAAAAATAGTCTTTTATAGAGAAATAAACAGCTACAGTATTACCCAGTCATTCTATTTGTCAAATAGCCATTACTGTACTGATACCTTCTCAGTGGCCTTGTGGTGGAGTGTACACCCTGAGACTGGAAGGTCATGAGCTCAAATCCAGGCCAAGTCATACCAAAGACTCTAAAAATGGGACCCAATGCCTTCCATTTTTCATTCTAATTGTCTGTAGTTCAAGTTATTCAAGTTATAAACTAACCAATCAGATGCCTCAGTAAAAGTGGGTGGAGCCAGCTGTCCCTCGTATCCAATGATCAAAAGATTTGACAGATTTTGCGTAGCCTGCTTTTAGTGGTAGGGTGTGGCCTTCCAACAAGCTCCCTTCTGATTAGCGAGAGTGGTTGCTATGGAAACAATGACTTGAACAAACTCGGACCAATCATTGCTAACTGACAGTTTCCGGTTCCATCGTGAAGGTGACCCTATCACAGTGGTGTAAAGTACTTGAGTAAATGGACTTTGTTACTTTGGTAGTTTTTTCCTTTTCTTGGCTACTTTACTTGTACTGAGTATCAAATATATAAGCAACTTTTACTTTCTACTCGACTACATTTTTGATTGAAAATTTGTTCTCTTTCTCCAGGACATTTGAGTGGACACTTACCGTTACTCATTACATTTACTCGAGTAAATGTTAAATGTAAAATGCAAAAAATGGTGAGTGTGGTGACTTCATTTTGGTTGGAGCCTGAAGTAAGCCATTTTCTATGGGTGATGTCACACTCAGTCCAGTTCTCTGATACCGTTATTGGTTTCAACAGTCACAAGGGGGTTGACAAGTTTTATTTAGCTTTTAAGAAAATTGGCTTCATGAATTTCGTAAAAACCTTCTGAATTCCCCCGCTGAACTCAGGTCAGAGCAATGCGCCTCACAAAATATGTTGTTCTTTGAAAAACATTTCATGTGTCAGTCATGTCCATCATGCCAGAGCAAGTTAAACACAGCAGAGAAAAATGATCATCACTGCTGAATACACCCTAAAACACTCAAACATGCAACTTGAACTCTCCTAACTGCCTGGTCCACTTCCAAGCCATATCTCATGTTCCTGTATGCAGCCGCACAAAGGTCAGCAGAGAAAGCAGAACCATGAAATGAATCCACTCCACACGGTTCTTTTCTATGAGAGCTGACAGCTTCATGAGGCCACATGGGCTTGCTGCTATTTCAGATCAAGAGTGAAAAGTGCTTTCATAGATCAGGTGTTAAAAAAACATTCTCTTTATTGGTAGAATTTACATGTACCTTTCCTCTTTGGCCTTAATGTGAAAAAAGAAATGTGTTGAGACAGGCTTATTGTGGTGAAACTACTTTATGAAGCACATTTTTTTTTTGTTCCCAGTAAAGCTGTGTGGTCTGTAGTTCAAACTATAACCGGGTGTGGAACTGTCAGTTTGGAATTGTCTACTGATAATTTAGGAAAAGAACAAAGAATTAAGCAACTTCTTAGGTGAATAAAAATGACAGTGTTTTACTCAGAATAATAACAGCTGAAGTCCCTGAGTCACAAAATCCATCCATCCATCCATCCATCCATCCATCCATCCATCCATCCATCCATCCATCCATCCATCCATCCATCCATCCATCCATCCATCCATCCATCCATCAAAATCAAATCAAATCAAATCAACCTTTATTTATAAAGTTTTAAAAAGCTTTTAATTCCCAGAGGCACCTCAAAGTGCAGTTTATAAAAAAAATAATAAAGACAAATATTTAAAAGCACAAAAGACATTTTAAAAACAGTCGTGTACACATATTTATTACACCTTCACACCACCTCAACCCCACCCACTAGGGGTGACAGAGGAGTTCAAGGTGGAGGTGGGATTACATCAGGGATCAGCTCTGAGTCCCTTCCTGTTTGCAATGGTGATGGACAGACTGACAGATGAGGTTAAACAGGAATCACCATGAACTATGATGTTTGCAGATGATGTTATGATTTATAGTGAGAGCAGAGAACAGGTGGAGGAGAAGCTAGAGAGCTGGAGGTTTGATCTGGAAAGAAGATGAATGAATAGATGAATGAGAGAGTTCATGTGTGAATGAGAGGAACCCAAGTGGAATAGTCAAGTTACAGGGAGAAGAGAGAAAGAAGGAGGAGAGAGGAAAAGAAGTGAAGAAGTGAGTGCAGGCAGGTTGGAATGGGTGGAGAAAAGTGTCAGATGTGATGTGTGATAGAAGAGTTGCAGCTCAAATGAAAGGAAAAGTGAACAGGAAGCAGAACTGGAGGAAACAGAGATGAAGATACTGAGGTTCTCTTTGAGAATGACCAGGATGGATAGGATCAGGAATGAGTCCATCAGAGGGACAGCTCATGTTAGAGGTTTTGGAGATAAAGTCAGAGAACAGACTGAGATGGTTCAGTCATGTCCAGAGGAGAGACGGTGAAGATATTGGTAGAAAAATGCTGAGTCTAGAACTGCAGGAAAGAGTTCTAGAGGAAAACCAAAGAGGAGGTTTATGGATGCAGAGAATGAAGACATGACTGTACTTCATTTTGACTGACAAATACATTTAAGATTTAGGTGTTATTTTAGTGAGTTCCTTTGAAGGATTTCAGTTACTGGACGCTGAAATGAGTCATTAAGTAACACTTTTTCAAACTTTAGTCAGAATATTCTTTGACTGTCAATTCATCCTAAAACTAAAGGCTTATATTAAAAAAAAAAAAGAGTATAACAGAAAACACAGGCTGCTCAAAAATGGTTTTAATGTCTTTATTGAAAAATGAGCATATATATATATATAAATCTCCAAATCACTGCCTCCTAGATTACAGCCAGTGAGAATACAAAAAGTGACACTCTGGTTCATCCTATAAAGAAAAGGTGTCAGAAGCTGCCTCAGAAGAAAGGACATGGTTTCACATTGTCTTGGGGTTCCAAAGTCAAAAGTGAACAATTTATCAACAAACAGCAGGTAGAAATATCTCCAAGAGAAGCTTGTCTAAACTCTAAAACTGCCCCTAATTATATTTGAAAGGATCTTAGTGTTTTTCAAATAGTTTTGTCAGATAAATCACCATGTAAAATATTCTCTTAGAGGAAATTGTGTTCAAGCAAAATGTGAAATCTCACAAGCAAATAAAATATTCATTGATAACATTAGAACAGGCCTGTAGGAAGTATGCTGCATTTTGTTAATGTTATTAAATATGCTTGCTGTAATCCAGCGCAGCTTTACTGCTGGTCGCACTGCCAATATTTAATGTTTCTGAGCAGATATTCTCATAAAGTTAGAGACAAGCTTCAGAGCAAAGTTTAGCAATACAAAAATACATGTGGTGAATTCATCCAATTGTTGGGAACAATCCAATATATTTTACTATTTTTATATGTGATACCTTTTATTTTGTGTACCCACAGTTCAGTGTAATTATTCAAAAATGAATGGCCGCTAAAGGCAGTTATACAAATGAGAAGTGAATTACAGGATTATTGTTTTATCACCTGCTAAGACTATCATTAGTAAGCCCTGTATTAATGTTTGAAAGAAAAACAAAGTGGTCATAGACACGAGCCCCAGCATGTGGACCTCCATGACTGATTCCATACCACTCAGTGGGTTTGGTCTTAGCTCAGTGGTTCTGGTGACACATGCTCTGTTGATCAGACGAAACAAACTGTTTTGTTACTCTGTCAGAACATAAAGCGTTGCTCACATTGTAACACACAAAGATCTGAATGGAATATAAACGTTTAATACTGCAGGTTGTTGCCTTCATTTAGCATCTGCTGTCTACAATACATTACATTTAAAGCATTTGTAAGATAATAGGTATATGTATTATAAAAACAACAACAAAAAAGTCACATTTGAAAGACATATTTCAATATAAAGTGGCTCTAAAATACACTGGATATGTGAATGAATAACCAGTAACATTCCTGCTTTTCCCCGTTGAACATTCCTCTTTACTCAAATAGCTTTTCATTCCTTTCCAGGACAGGTGTTGCTGGGAAATTACTGCAGTCAGAGCCTCATGAGCCACAGTGCTCCTCTGATGAAAACTGAGGACGACTTTAACCTTTTTCCAACACTGGATTTGGATATTCTTTTGGACACTGAAAACTTCCTTCTTTTTGCTGAATAAAGACTCTGTTTTTAGACTAGGTGAAGCTGTGTGTGCTTTAAACTAAATGCCAAGATCATTACATCATATTTTGATATTTTTTTCACCAAGTGTTCAAAAAAATACAAACATCAATGGCTATGACCCATTCTCCTGAATATATAGAAACCAAATCAGTGCTCATTTCTATGCAGTGTCTCCTCTGTGCTGCTGATGCAGAAACTGTAGAGGCAGATCTGTGGCTGCACACTTCCACCTGACAAACCTTGTTAGTTCGTTGGTTAGCTACCAGTGGCTGTTCATTTCTATTGCATTATCTAATACTTGAGTGAATCCAAATGAAATAAGAGTTTTAGATTTTAACTTCAGAAAGATCATTTTTAGCACCCAGAAAAAATGTGGATTTTTGGCGACAGAATATTTTAGTAGACAGAGAAGAAAATCAATGATTTGTTCAGATGAACACAAATATGTTGAAAATGTTGACCAGTAATCAGCAGCAGCATATGCGCACAAGCATAAAAAGTGGACTTTTGATATTCAGCTTTTCTGGTCCATTTCCAAAATATAACAACGGTGACCTTATGTGAGACCAGCTAAAGGTAAAGATGCTGCATGAACTTATTTTTATCTTAACCTGAAATGTATCACAACTATGATGGACAAACAAGCTCCAACTTTACCATTAATGGGATCATTGTTCTCAATCAGTGGCTCTCCAGAAAACCTAAAGCTGACACGTTTCTTCACTGATGTGCCAATGACAAAAACACACATACGTTTTCTGCATCAAGTTTTTTGCTATATCTAATCTCTAATTGCACTTGACAGTTAAAGTGACTTCCCACGTGTCCGCAGTGAGGTGGTGAAGCGGATGCCTCCGTTTGAGGGTGAGCTGCTGCTTCTGTAAGTGGTCCATAAGGGAGGAGAGGTACGAGCTGTGTGTTTGCATACATCTGGAGCAGTGACAGGAAAGTGAAGAGCATCAACCTGTAATCCCAGGTTTGACTCTTTGTCCCTCTGATTTAGTTTTTCTGGCCATTGCGTCTCTTGGATTTCTTCACCCTATTGAAAGAGTTAGAAAAGTACATTTTGTTACAGAGTTTAAGGAAAAGTTCATTTTGTTATTTGGCATCCAGTCTGTGTTGTCGACGATTCCTGAAGTGAGTCTAAATTTCTTAGTGTTTCAAAAACTGAATCAAAGTGCATTGTCTGATCCTCAGAGCTGGTGTCCTTCCTACAATCAAACCTGATGAAGATGCCAGACCCGTAAGGAACTAGCTGAAATGACGCAGTATAAGCACATGATGCACCAGCTAACGCTACACCTCCACATACGTTGTGACTCGCATGTAGAAATTCCTGATCAGACTGTGGGTCAAGAGTGTAAGACTCCACAACATGCATATCCATCTTTAATAAAGTTCAGTGTTGTTTGTTTTTAATTAGCAGACACACTGCTGATGAAGGCTCTAGGTTGGGTTAGGGTTAGGGTCACCCTCAAGCAGCGAAAGACGGAGCCTCAGAGATCGAGTCGTTTCACTTCTGGGTGTGAAAAGAGTCTAAAAAAAAAGGCAAATTTAAAAAAATGATATGTTCTTTAGTGTATGTTCATATTAATGGATATTGTTTACTATAAAAGACTTAAGAAAACATGGTATAGGCCTTTTAAAGGGTTAGGCAGGACATGCTCTTATTAACCATTGATTCCAATGATTAAATGTTAGATTCATGTCTGTACTTAAACGTTGTGAAAAACCTTTATTTTCAAAGCATAAAAGCATCAGTCTGTCTGCTTGTTTTTTAGTCTGTGTTTTAGCAGGAACAGCTTCAGATCATTGGCTGATGGGAAAACGTCATGTTTTGCTGTGGTGGTTCATAACTGTTTGTATGTTCTCTAGATAAATATCGTTTTTACATGTCGTTAATATGAATATATGTGATTTATTGTGCTTTTTTTAAAATTTAAGCATCATTTAAAGAACTGAAAAATAATTCTAGGTGCACTATTGCACAACATTTTCTTGCTTAAATTATGAGCATTGTTGCATTTGATTCTGCAGCTTCAGACTGAAAGAGCATACTATAATTCTTTTTTGTCAATTTTTCAATTGATTTGAGTTTAGAGCCTTTTAGGATCAGATGCTTTCACTTCTATGTTCCCTATCTATGCTGCAAGCCTTTAGAATTTCAAAAACATGCACCAGATGAATTAGAAGTAGTTCCCTAACTGTTCAGGCTGGAAAAGGAGAGCAGGAGCTCCTGCTTTTCTGCAGCTTCCCTATTGAAAGCTCACAGTGAAACTCCAAATATTGAAGACTGTTGTTTTCAATGTTTTTTTATTCATTTTTTCTGTCAAACATTGCAGCTATATGAATGTATTACATACTGTACATTCATGTTTGGTAAACTCAGCTTTATTAAGTTCAGCTGCAACAAGCAGAGACGGTCAAATTAAGAGTTTGTGTCACAAAGTTTCTTTCAGAAGTGTTACAATGCATTCATGCTTCAGAGCTATGCATGTCTCTAAATGCTCTTGACTAAAACCATTCTGTGCTCATCAGTATTTGACATGCACTTTCCTTGCATTTGTTCTGTTGTGTATTTCTGGTATAAACTGTGTAATGATACGCGGCTGCATTCAAGTGATGTCTGGACAACATCAGCTGCTGAACTCAGTGACAGTGAGGAAAGGTGCACAGTCCAAACAAAACCACATGTTTTGGATTCAAACAATTGTATTTGAACACAGCTGTGGTTGTGAACTAGCACTTTCTAAATGAATTGAATTGTTTTTCTCCCTTGTTATCACCGTAGATTCCAGTTCAGGTCCAATCTGTGTGACTATAGCCTTAGTCACAACCATCCTTATGCTGGCTGTGTGCAGATGCAGATGTAATGGTCAAACCTGTATGCGCCACGCAGGTGAGGTAAGGATAAGTAAAGGGGGAAGTAGGTGAGATGCAGACCGATTTTTCACTTTTTAGCTCTCCAGATCATGCGGACTGTCCAAGGATCCTGTTAGTGCTGTTCATGTGATAAATGTGCGCTCCTTGTGTACAGCCTGACTGTTAGACATGAGGAAACTAGACAATCAGAGTGTAATCTGTGTGGACATCTTGCAGGCATCCTAGGGGCACTCAATGTCACGTGCACACCCCGTGCATGCAGCATGACCGTGTGGTCAGTAAGGAGCCAATACTCACACCTTATCAACAAGTGTGGCACAGGGACACTGTACAAGAGCATCACCTGTACATCACACGTTTGTGTGACTTCCATTATCCTTACAAACGCTCCATGAAGCAATTACACACGACAATGGTACGTTCCAGCCTTAAGGAACCGTAAGATACACTCACTCATTTTAAAATGCAGCGTCTCCTCTCCACAAACCCGGACAACCCAAAAACCCCACAGCACCCGTACGGGTCAGCCCCCCCATACAGGTGCATGTAACTAAGACCTAAAGGGATGCGCAGCCAAAGCGTAACACATGACTCAGCTGCACAGCTCATTCACAACTATCTGCTTCAAAGGGAATCAGTTATTGCCACCATTCTAGTTGCTGGCTGTGACGTTCTGGTTGATCGTCGCAGATTGACTTGTTGTCATTGGAGACATAGCTTGAAGAGATAAAAACATCTCCCCAAAATATAAGTGTTAATGTATGATGTAAAGTAAACTGAAACTGTAGAATTGATGAGCATGTGGATGCTCTGTTCTTCAGTTTTTCTCACATGTTCATCATTTAACTGTTGAACATGTAACTGGTTATAAAACCATGGGAACATTATGAGGATAATTATCAGCTGCAAGCAGGAGCGTTACCATCGGAACAGCAGTTTGTTTCATGCAGTCAGTCTGCTGTGAACTCTGTGGAAAGGAACATCATGATTCATGGCTGCTCCTCCAACCCATGCAGTTCTCAGAGCTGGGAGGACTGTCTTACTTGTTGATGGCATTCTTTAAGTACTGCTGCAGCCACTTGGTTGCCGGGTTGATGCAAACTTCTCTGTTGTTCTTCAGTTTAGCACTGTGGGAGGACAGAAGAAAAAAAGTCATGAGTTTCTAAAGAGTGTCTTGTTTCTTTTAATAATCATTTCTTTGTTTCCTTTCTGAGGTCTCTCACTGACCCAGATGTTCAAACAACGCCAGAGCTGCAGATGTTGAACGGAAACAAGGATTAAAAACTGCTGAATTGACTCTTCTGCACTTCTCTTGGTGTAGCCTCCATCTGTTGATGGTGTCCAGCAAGAAAGCTGCTTCCTAACATGGGACCCAGTGAAGATACAAAGCCAGGTACTTTAAAAAGTGTACTGCTGCTCCAGTGGCTTTATTAAAAACACCTTCATCTTTCACTCTATTTCCAGATGATCATCCAAAAATCTGTTCTCTACTCCAACCAATCATTTTTTCCTTCTTTGACTCAATACGTTTGTAAATTTGCTGTTTCCTAGAAGTTCACTGTTCCTTTTGTCTTTTTAAACAAAAGTGTAGCATAGGAAAGTATACATAACCTTTATTAGAATAGAAGTTATGAACTGGTGAAAACAGTGTAAATAAGTACATAAAATAGCTAAGTAAAGAATAGGGGAGAAGGATTCTGCACATTCACTTCCTCCAACTGCTTTTTAAGCAACGACAGAAATGAAACTCTGAAAAACGATCTTGTGGATTTAATGTGTCGTGTTTGGTATCTATGAGTACGTCTAAATATGATTAAAGAGTCATTAAAATGACACAATTTAAATGGAGATGTATATATATGGATACTTATCTTCTTTTACTTGGAATTTTTACAAGTTTCCACTAAAAAGAATCATCCAGAGTTTGATATATCCATGAATCTATCTTTTGTTTGTCTTCTTTAGTATTTTTGTTTGGATTGCTTGAAATAAACCCATTCCAATCCAAAACCAAACCAAACCAAAGCAAAGAAATGATGTTGAAGCTTACACCTTTCCCTGACAAATGGAGGATCATTCCCTCCTTAGCGTGCTGTGGTGTTTCCAGAGGTCCAAAGCTCTGGATCAGGTCCTATTTAACAGCACGGACCTGCTTCCTGTTTTCTTCCTTTCCTAACGGAGCAGTTGTTTTGGGGTCAGTTTTTGTCTCGCCGCTTCATTCGTTCTTGTTTGAACATGTTGACCTGGGATCCTGCAGAACCTCATTGTAAAACTGTCAGTATATCTTAAAATGTCCTTAATACACAACAACCCAGCAGACAGGAGAACAGACGTGGTCACCATGTGGTCAGTGCTGCATTTGAAAAATCGCCGGTTTGAATCCACAGCGGGACAGCAGGAAGGCGGCTCACATCATAGATCACACATGTTTCACTGAATGAAGCTTTGTTTCAGGGAAACATCTTTGTGGTTTTATGGAAATCTTTACGTGGTATTTCCTTTCATGGGGAATGAACAGCACAGCAGAAGATGCATTTTTAGATTGAAATCAATAAGTTCTACTTGAATTGTTTGATTTTGTACACATTGTGTTGAGGTGGGATGTAACTCATACAGCAGATCGACTGCACATCTGTAAAGAAAACAGGAACAGAAAACACACACACACACACACGCACGTACACACACACACACGCACACACACGCACACACACGTACACACACACACACGCACGTACACACACACACACACGCACACACACGCACACACACGTACACACACGCACACACACGTACACACACACGCACGCACGTACACACACACACACACACACACGCACACACACACACCCGCAAACACACACACACGCTGCATTTTTGAAGCCAAACACCTCCTTATCCCAGAAACTATCTTTCTATTGTAGAAGATGATCAACAGATAAATATTAGAGCATATTTACAGACATGTTTGTATCGTACCCCTCCCCACACACAAATGGATGCATCAGAATCGAGCAGAGCAGGGTCTTCTGTTTCTGATTCACAATCATTTGAATAAATTAATACTCAGAAATGAAATTTTCTAAGCTTACATCTCTTTCTATAGAGTATGTCCTGGATTGTCAGAAAAATACCACTAGAGCATGGTAAAAACTGCATTTTCATCAGTGGAGATCAAAAAATGAAAACAGAAAACTGAGGGATCTTTATGTTGCTGGTTTTTCGAGGGGGACCTGGTGTGGCAGCCTGGATGGCGGCTGAAAATCATTAGCTGGAAGGAAGTCAAGAATCCCCTCTCCTGCGAGCGCCGCACATATCGGTATAAAACGCTTTTGGTTTTGATTGAAAAAAGCTAATACAACAGGAGACTCGAGCAGTTATCTTCTTATTATTGCTTGAGTTTGAACCTTTAACGCCTGAGGCGTTTCTGTCAAAACCTACAACGCTCTTTGACATACCGTAACTCCTTAAGTGATCTACGTGAATTAGCTGATCTGCAGAGAAAAGCGGCTTTGCGCTGGTAAAGCAGGACTTTAAACAGCTTCTCACCGAATCCTTTTACTAATATAAAGCGGGACAAAGCCACTTTTCTCTGCGAGAGAATGGGTTTATTCACATTGATCGCACAGTAGAGTTGATAACTGCGGTCAAACATAAACACTGGTCTGGAGTTTAGTTATTTCTGTTTCCAGCTAATGATTTTCAGCCGCCATCATGTCTGCCACAGGATCCTCTTGGATCTTTTCATACTTATCATTGTTGCATCTTTTTCTCTTGTGCTATGTTGTTGTATGCATAACTTCTTTTATTTTTCTAGAAACAAGTTGTCTCTTGACAGGACAATGAAAACAACAATTCACTCCCAAAAAGCGTTCATTTCCAAACTAAAAAGATATATTTATTTGACTCTAAAAAAGAACCCTTTGCTGCACTTGCTACCAATCATGTATATTTTCTTCTATTTCTCATCAGACTGTCATGCTTTAGTATCAGTCAGATGTTGATGATCATTCCTCTAGTGTCAGGGTGTAGTCAGACCCAGATGAGCCGTCACAGGTCAGACCAGGAGGTCTTTCTCCCCCCAAACATGTGGATGTCACACCTTCATAGCAAAAGGTTCTGTTTGCGTGTCAATGGCTCAGAGGTGATCCTTCCTCCTCCCATTCTTGTCATCACTCAACTGTAAATTGAATCTCTTCCTTGGCGCCTTCAGTCACTGTACAAAACCGTTTTCTGATTCCATTCATGCTCCTTCTGCTTCTCTGATCCTTCAAATTGAACCTCATCTGTTCTGCAGCCCGTTTAGAACAACACAAATGAATAAATGACCACTGGACTTCAAAAGAAACGACGTGTGAAAGCCTTCTAACTACCACGCGAGTCAGGAGACCAAACAGTCCTAAACTGAATCCATGTTTGAGCGTGCTCCGGCGGCGTTCCCTTGACTTTGCTCCTCCGTGTGGACGTTCTCTGCAGTTTGGATGTCTTTGTCCTGAACGCTAACTGATCAGGAAGAGCTGGAGCTCCACAAGCAGCAGGCAGTAATTACTTCCCAGCGAGTCAATGCCAGTCGCATGTTCAGATGTGTGGGGCGGGGGGTGGACTGAATGGGACAGAGTGGGACATACGGGGGTGGAGGAGGTGTTGTGTTACTGGCCGTCTTTCATCGGCCTCAGTACAGATAGCGGCTCAGCTCTCTGCAGGCCTGTCCCTCCATGACTCCTCTGGTTTTCTGAAGGGTGGGCTCCAGAGTTTGTGGTCCTACCAGAGCTCTGTTTACCCCCTCTGACCTTTTGCCATTTGGCCACCCCCTCTGCGCCCCCCCGTCTTTCTGGAAGATGCCCTACAGCCTTTCACCTTTGTGAGTGTCCGCCTGCTAAAGCCCACAACTGAATGAGACTTCTTAGGTAATATGTTCCAGACCGCTGACATGCTCAGGACTGCAGCACAGTTTCAGGCGGGAAATAAACCAAAAATGTGGACAAGGGATGCAGGAGGTCAGCAGAAATACAAAGGGAATCACTTTGACCCTTACAAATTGCTTCCTTTGGTGTATGTGGACGCCCCCCTGGATCTCTGGCTGTTCCTGTCTGTGAGTGAACTGTGTTTCTTAAAAGTCCTTCATGAGAACAGTCGTGGAATATTAACCCTCAGTGGTCTTTATGTTTGTTTTGTTTTTTATTCTATCCATTATTATTTTTGTCTCTACATGTTTTACCTTTGCCATAAAACAAAACGATTTGATCTCAAATTCTCTGGTTTTTGCAGTAACAGAATGACAAAATGTCCATCTTAGAATTGAGTTTTTTGGACAGTTTGAAGTTCATTGTGGAATTATGTTGTAATAAATATCCGTAAAGAAGAAGCTGGGGTTGTATTCAAAAGATAAATATGAAGCATTGCCAGAAAAAACTGTAAGATTTATGAAGAATTGTTCGCTCAAATTGTACAGTAAGAACATTGAGTCTCAGGGTTAGCGACAAACACACAAACACCTCGCACTCCGTCCAGCAACAGTTTCATTTCTTTCAACAATTATTTGGGGTGAACTTCTTTGCTTTTCTCAGCTTTCAGTTACCATGATAATTGGTTTTAATGATTCAACATTTAGTGAATCAGTATTCACAACATACTTAATACCTTTATTTTCAAGGACAACCACAAACACCAAAACGGGATCCAGTTATGTAGAATCCATGAATGTTTAGTGTGGATGTCCTCAAAAATACGAACATCTTTCAAAAACACTTTGCATGGATAAACGTGGCGCTTCCATTTTAGAATGGAGTCCAGGGCTCTGCAACCTTCAACACTTAAAGATCCATCCGGGTTGATTTCTCACAAAAGAGCCACAAAGTCTGACTTTAGACAAAGAAAACACTCCTTTGTGTTTATGCTTCTGCTACAGTTATGATAAATATGAATGAACAGTTGGTTTTTGGGCACAAACAAACATAAAGACACAATCACTTTTTTTCTAAACATAAAAAGGGTTAAAAGCTTTTACAGAGGGTCACTTCTTTTCAAAATAAAAGACAGCTTTTGTCACACATGATTGTCTCAGTGCAACAACTGTTGAAGTCTGAAGTAGAATTTGATTCAAAAACGTGATTCAAAGTGATCAGTGATTTAAAAAAAACCCAACACAGTTCATTTTGTTTTTGTTGTGTGTTTTAGCCATAACTTTGTGATCCTGACAAACTAAAATTAAATCAGAGCTACTTCAGTGAGCCTTACTGTATCTTTTGTATCTTACGGTGCATTTAAAATCCTTAAACGTTTTCAAAAACAGACAATACACTTCAAAATCTGGCGACCTTATATTTAAATTCAGTTGTGCTTGCAGAGCTTGTATTGATTTCCTGTGGTGCTCTGTCTCAATGATGGATTGTTGGACCATTACGTCCTCCGTAGTCAGCAGATACACTATGTTCTGTGTTTTAGCTGTTTGTGAATGAACTGAATAAAGTTTGACTTCTCTGACTGCTTTGCTTCATATGCCTTATAGTCTGTAAGGGATGTTACTTTTTGATATACAAACATTTTAGTTTTCTTCAACCAGAGAAATTGAGGGGTAAAAGAGGCACTTGTGGCTCCAAAGGTTCAGGTTGCAGACCCCTGACCTAACATTGTAGGAACCAGCAAAATAATAAATAAACAATTAGATTTATAGATAGACAGATGGACAAATGAAACTTGTCAAATTTAATCAAGAATATAAGAATATAAGAATAATAATATGAGACATTTCCTTGATATAGCAAACTTGTCTGTATTTACTACAGAAATTTTGAAGATCAAGATGTTTTTTCTGTGAGAAGTTTGACTTTATCTCTCAGATTTGAACAGTTTCTCTGCGAAAGTGAAAAGGAATCTAAACTCCTTAACATTTCTCAAAAACATATTTATATATTTATAATAAATACAGAACACAGACATATTAAAATAAAACATCCTCATGGTTGAGGGAATCATGAAATTGTAGTCATTCACAGTAGATACGTCTGTTGTTTCCCGTGAAGCTGAGCAGTCGCTGACTTACATGACCTGAAAGGGGCAGTTGGGCGTGTGGAGAAACTTCAGCTCTTTGATGGAGCGCTGAGGAACAGTGTTGAGCGTAGAGCGACACCAGCACCGTTCAACCAGGCTGATGGGTTTGGCTGCAAGACAAAAACCGCTGGTGAGAACAGATTCCTCGAGCCGAACCTGCACTCAACGCCGTCTGCATGAATCCACACGATGTCACAAACCTAAAGCCTTTGGATAATTTGCTTGTAGTACAATGGCACCTAAAAGGACTCCAACTAAACACTGAAAAAATATTTTTTTATCTGCTCATGTTCAACTGTTTGGATTCAGAATTTTTCGTCAAACAAGTAAAAAATGTCCAATTCTGGTTCAGATTAGATTGAATGGTTTAAAAGCATATTCTGTCCACTGTTACAATCTCCATAAAACACAGGAATGGATTGACTGGCTTTTTCACTGAATAACCATTTCATTAAAAGCAGATTAGTTCTGTCTGTTCACCCTTTCACACACTCCCACATACACGCAGAATTTGAGCTTTTCACTCCTGGAGCTCTCTCTCAGCAGCTTTTTGGAAGGAGAAGGGCCCTTTCCAATTTTCTCCTCTTCAAGCGGTCTGCAGCAGCTCCATTCTTAAAAGGATTGGAACCTGTGCACAAATAACTACAAATATCTTTTTATTTTTTCTAAAGTGACCTGGTTGTACAGAAGAAAAATGGCTTGTAACATAATAATAACTGAATGTTTTGACCAAAAAAAAACCAACTTGATTTTTGATTTAAATCATGCTAGTGAAGCAGTTTTATGCTGATCTCTGTTTTTTCCCTTAAAATCAGGTGCATTTGGTAAAAGTCACTGTATTGGCCTTTATAGTTCAGCAAGCTTGAATGCATGTTTACGAAGAAACGCCAAATGTTCTTCCACAAACGGTGAAATCCTCGGTTATATCAGCCTAATGATTTGCACCCTTTCGGTCTTTTTTCATGCAAATCAGGGGATTACTATGCAACACGCAGCACCAGAGCCACCAGCAGCCCATCTTATCACCTTCCAGCACAAATTACAAACTAATTATAAGAAAGCAAAGGAGAAGAACAAATACACACATCCAGACCGGATTCTTTAATGCAGCCATGACTCTCACTGAGGCAAAAACAACAAGCTTATCATAACACAGACCAGGACACTCAACACCTTCCTATCGCCCTGAAAACATGAGAGATTCATGTGGGAGGACGTGACCCAGATCACAGGTTTGATTTCCAGACCAACTTCACTCATCATTATCCAAACCCAGATAGAAAAGTAAAAAAAAAAAAACAATATAAATGTAGAATTGAATTTGTTCTTGATATTAATGTGGCTGTGACCTCAAATGCTTTTTGTTACAAATGGACCAGAAGTGAGACAATAAAACATAAAAGGGGACAATAAACCCAATGTCAAAAAAAAAGAAACTAATCTAAACATTTACTGACATAATTGTACACAGTTATGTTTAAAAACAGTAGAATCAGTTAATCTGAACGTTTGGAAAAAAGTGTATTCCATCATGAAATCTGCTAAATCTTTTTTTTTTTTAATAAAAGTCTTTTGAAAGTCAAGGTCTGCTGATTTAAAACAAAATCTGCACATTTAAATCTGTCAAAATGTCCAAATAAATATGACAAAAGATGAGATCAAAAAGGTGAGAAATCCCCAAAACAATTGTTAATGTCTTAAATAAAAAATAGTTTGCAAGAAATTCAAAGTAATCATTTCTAAAATAGAATTTTGGACTGTGGTCCTGTGAAAAATGCCTGTAGCCAACATAAAAACACACACAAATCCAGCATGTTGGCCTCAGGTGTACAGAAAGCAGTTCAGGTGTGCCTGGACATCAATCTGGCTCCTGGACTCACCTTTGGAGGTCGGAGTGTGTGTGGCCACGGTCAGCAGAGCCATCAGTGCGAGCAGCTTGACGTCCATGGTGGTGGGCTGTTGGGCTGCAGGAGGGCTGCTCTCTTTCTCTGCTATGATCCAGCGTAAAATGTGACCACCAGCTTGGCTCTGCGCTCTGTTAAACCTTCAGATGGGAGGAGAATGACTGTTTGAGCAGAGAGGGGGTCCCACTTTCTCAAGAGGAAGGGTGGGGCTCAGACAGGAGAGAGGGAAGGGGGCGTCTCTGCATGAGAGGGGGGCTGAGACAAGGGAGCAGGGGCTGCAACAAATCAGGAGAGAGCTTCTTCCATTGTGAAGGTGTTGGCTGGGATTCAAGGAGAAGGCCTGAGTCTGCGTTCCTTCCTTGAGCTTCAGTGCATTTCCTCTCACCTTCATGTCTTCATCCTCTTCTTCACAGAGTTCTCAATTATTCACTTTTAAACATACAAACCTCACAGGGGGAACAGTACTGACTCTGTCGAAAAGCCTTATGTTTATTGAGTCAGTGGTTTCCTGCTTTAAAGGGTCTATTTCCAGGGCTCTAGATGAACGTTTGCACTGGTTGCACCGGTGTACCTAACTTTTTTCTTCAGTGCACCGGCACAAAACGGCTGGGCGCACCGGTACAACTGTGGATTTGTTTAGGCGTACCATTGAAAAACTCTAGAGCACTCTAGAGCACTGCCATACTAATCTGACTCTTTCAGAGTAAACTATAGTATAACACCTTTGGCACAAGAAAGAGCTAATTTAGAAGAAAAAATTAGCTATTTTGTGAGCTCCTTCCCTACCCGGAAGGAAGACGCCTCGACCTCTGAGGGTAACATTTATCTTCATCCTCTGTGAAACATCTGAAACTGCTTTAAACTGCATTTGTTCTCTAGATTCCATACATGAACCATTCAAATGTGATATAGATTTTCCCTTAATCCATAGCTGTCAAAATGGATGCAAAAAATCAGATGAAGATCAGCAGATCAGACGTTTAAGAAGTGATGAATGAATACAAGAAAAAAACAGTCACAAAAAAAAGAGATTTTGTGAACATAACAATCAATGTGAATCCACTATTGGAACAACTTTATTAGAAGCATCGTTGTTTCATTAGACAGCCGGTTGCTGAATATTCTGTAGTATTATAAAGGTCTGTGGGAAAAACTGCAACAAGAAATCCTATTTGTCATAAAGACTTCTGGTTTTGTCTGTTAAACGCAGATTTCTTTTATTTTGAAGTTAAAGGTTCTTTTTCTATGACCACTGCCATAAAAGATAACATTATAGGGCCTTTGTCACAGTTGTGTGTCTTAAGTTGCGACCTGTTCTATGCTTTTTGTGAAACAGTCAAAGGTTCTTGTCCTTTTCCTTTTCGTGGAGCAGGACTGAGCGGGGAAAACCCCTTCATACATACTTTGTTGTCTTCCAGTGAAGTTTGAAAGGGCAGGAAAAATAAAGGAATTAGAAAGTTACTGTATTGTCTTTAAAAAGAACACATAAAAACCTTGTTTTGAATTGTTTACATGAAAGCTCTGTCCCACTAAACAATTGAAAAAGTGAAATGTGACTGACTGTTTCTGCTTCTTCATTGTTAACATGTTCTCTAACATGTTTTTGGACTTGGATGTGAGCACAGTTAAAGGGTAGACAGCAGAGCTCCCAACTGTTATAAGAGTTTCTTCTTATACATTTCCGCAGAGTTTTGTCATTTTTTTTGCAGGGACTCTGGCTGCTTCACGCTCCTCTGCACAGCTCTTTGACTTTTCTCTCTTTGGCGTGGCGCCCGTCTTCCACGCTTAACTCATGTCTTTATTGGCCTCCAGGACTGTCTGCTGTATGATGAAACAATAAAAGAGGGTTTCAGAGTTCACAATACAGACAGGACAGACATGAGACAAGACAAGAGAAAAGACAAACTCAAAAAATAAACCGCAGATTGTAAATGTGATTGCTGTCTTGCTAAAGACAATAAATGAAGACAGTAAAAGTACATATGAAACTCAAGATTCATCAGATTTTGAATTCTTAACAGGTAAAATGTACAAAATGCAGACTAAATCTATAGTCTTGTTTATACTCTCTATTCTCTTTGACTCCAAGAAAATCTTGTTTGTTATTTTTACAATTGTTTTTTAGCAACGGCTAAAAACTTTTCAATTTGTCAAAATCTAAGTTGCTATAAAGTAAGAATGTATATCCATTGTAAATTGTGAAGGTACAGTCAAAAGGAAACATTTATTTTAAACAAAACTCAGTATATATAATATATATCAGTTACAATAATTTTGTTTGGAGAAGTATTTTACTCGCAAATAACAGAATACGACTGTAAATTAAGTTTCTAAAGATAAATTTATGTTTGCATTTTTCCAAAGAATTAGATTCTCTGATGGAAACTTCTATTTTTATCTGCACGAACTTGTGTTGCTGTGAAGTTGTGCTGTCATATACGAAAGCTTTTGTGACTTTTCTTTTCACCATCTGCTGCATTGAATCTGACATTTGCAAAAATGAAACCAGCCTCTAAGCCACAATTTGACATTCCCTGTCAGTGCAGCTGGAATTCCTTCACCCTCCCGCCCACATTTGCGTGCATCCCAGAAGCAGTAGTAACATAGCTGTCTTATTATACCTGCAGGAATAATAAGATGGCCAAAGGTAGAGGTACAGGCCAAGTTACCTCCAGCTGAGTTCCCCTTTAAATGACTGGACACATAATAGAGACCAAGTAAAATAAGTAAATAACAATCCAACAGCCCCACCCACAACTCAGAGGTGAATTTCTACCAAACTCCTGCTGCTCTACAGAAACTATGTTCTCGAAAACAACATTTTTTTTATGGGCTAAAAACAGTAGGATCCTAATTAAAAGACCTCGGGGAAAACTTTGAAAAATAGATCAAAAGATGATCGGAGTGGGACTTTAAGAGCCACAAAAACTACAATGTTCTAACTTCCTTGGCTCTATTATGCCACAGCAGTACCAGTCCTGCAATAAAGTCTGGGAATGCCGTGGTCATATTTGCTGGTGATCTGCGGTACAAAACAGTTACTTGTGTCACATGTGGGGTCAGGGGTCAGTGTTTCAAGTTTCTATGTTAAGTTGCACACTGCAGAACCTCCAGGTCTTTGTTCTAAAGATTTCCTGACAGACAAGCGTGCACAAATAGCTCCAGCGATGAAGGATGTGATGTAGAGCAGATGGGCGTTGAGTCAGGAACCCAATTCAACACAACCAATGAAAATAAGGATTCATATTTGGTGCTGTTTACTTTTTAGTTGACATTTTTGGCAACAGTTTGGATCCCTTGTGACCTTTAGGTTAACCGATGATGTTGGTGTGATTAGAGAAAAGAAACATTTACTGTTATTGATCTTTAACTAAACCTACTGCGGCCCAAACTGGGCTCATAACAGTTTTAGAAAAAAACAACACAACTCAGAAGTGTTGTGACATAAAGCTAACAGGATCATATTCTATCATCAAAGCTGAATGGTCTGCACACTTCATTAATCATTTTTCATAGACAGGTGTGTCCAAACAAACCCACACAAATCCATCATTAGTGTCTTTCAAGCCTCTACTTGTAAAAATGAACCCAAATAAACAGACTAATCTGTGCAGTAATCTCTTTGTGACCTCAGAACACACTAAGGATCACTGTAGAGACTGAGCTTCAGAGTTCATTGTGTTGGTTTGAGTGCTACTGGGTTTTATTTATGGTGGCAAAGCAGATAAAAGGCTTCCTCCTCTGGGCTTATATAAACAGCGGTTCACAGTCACAGCCTCACCTGCATGTGTTTCAGAATGTAGACACATGAATCCGTCCACAGAGAAAGTTTCAGGAGCAACAATCACTGCATTAACCACCAAACTAAAGGAAAATGACATATGAAAGAAAAATACATCAATAAATATACCTACTGTACTTCAATGAATGCATTCGATTGCAGTTTCTCTAAGCACATCCTGCATGTGGTTGTAGTACAGTGAAGCTGCAGGTTTTTGCAAAACACACAAATCCTGAACTGCAGCTAAAGTGAGCTAAAGAGATGAATGGGTTTGTTAAATGCTTTTTTGTGGGTTTGGCATCGTAATTAACCAACAATTTTCTTGAAGCATGTTTCTTATGACTGAGACATGAATAACAGAATGTAAGATTTAAACTGAGGGTTTGTCTCTGAAACACCTTCAGCTCTGATGCTGTAACTGAAGTGGGCGGAGACTGAAGTCTCCCTGCTCAAATGGCATGGTTGGTCTCCAACAAAGGCCGGGCCTAACAGATGTTAGTTTGTTTTAGACTCCAGTCTCCAATAATGTCTGTCAGGATTCAGCTCTCCAGCCCCGCCTCCGACCACCAGAGGGAGCCCTCTCCTGAATACTAGCTTCCTCCATTCTCTCCCCCGCGTCTCTCCAGCTGTTCACAATCATCTCATCTACTCTTCTCCTCTTAAACCCCACCTGGACTCAGTACCATCACAAAGTTTTGTTTTACCTTGCATACATTCTGAGCGTTTACCTGTCTAGTTTCTCTGGTTATGATCCTCGTCTGTCTCTTGACTCCTGCCTGTCTTTTGACTCTGTTTTTGCCTCTGCCCTTGTCTGCTCATCTTGTTGTCTTGTTAAATCTCTTTGCTGCTGCACATGGATCCAAACGTCTCTGTCCTCGGCTCAGACCTCATACCTTATAGACCCCCTCACCCCCCTGCGCGCATGAGGCGTACTGATGCAGGCAGAGGGTGGAGGCTGGGTGTCTGTAGCATTCAGCCAGTGTAGCATGGATCACAACATTTTGGCTCATTCCATTTTGTTTAAACTGTTGGAATATACCAAAGAACATTATGTTGAGAAATCTGAACCACATTTTGGGATGAATCCTAAACATATCCAAGAATGTTGCAAGCAGATAAATGAAGGAGTGAAGACGGCTGCAGAAAGAAAAGGAGCAAACTAATTTCCTGGTGTTTATAATGGATCAATCCCTGGATTCTCCTGAACTTCATTCATTTTCTAACCCCACTGGATCCCTTTCAGGGCAGACAGATTTCTGGAGCCTGTCAAGTCTGCTGCTGTTGGACTAAGGCGGTACGCTTTAGACAGTCTGTTGCAGGACATATGGAACGGAGCGGACACACTCTCTGTGCCGAAAATGGGAGGAGGAGCTGGCAGCCACATAGAGAGCCGTGCGGGATGGGAAAGCAGTCTGCTCGGGCCTCCTGAACTTTAGTTTCATTTAGACAATAAAGAGTTCTGTTGAGCTTTGCAGCTTTCCTGGCGTAGAACTCAGAGGAAAAATGCAACAGAGGCATCAACTTTCTTTAGCTACTCTGGCATATGTATTCAAGTGACACACTTCCTTCTTGAAGTCAATAAAACCGCGAATGAAAAAACTGGAGGGAAAAACTGAAACCCTATTTTCGGACGTGGTTAACGTGATGACATCACATGCATCTACGTTTCATCAACTAGCGCCCCTTAGTGGTGAAAATAAAACTACATTTCTCCATGACATTAACTTGAGGACATCTCACACAGTTATTGAACAAGTTCCCCTCATTTTATTCTTGTTTTTATTTTTACCCTTTAGGGTCAATGCAGGACAGAAAAGCATCAAACTCCATAAGAGAGAGACGGAAAAACCACGGAAGCAGCCGTTCAGACACAGCGGAGAGAAGCTCCCTGTAGTCTGTTGGAGATTCTAAATGTTTTCATGTACCCACACATGGAGACATGATCACTGATGTTTTTGTAGAGCTTTTGAATTAAATCAACCTGATCTCTAAACATCATCCATGTCTGGCTAAAGCCATTAGCTGTGAGCTAGCAATTCTGGGGTGAATCATAAACATATCAAAGAATGGCACAGGCAGATAGGTGAAAGGGCGGAGAGGCTGCAGAAAGCAAAGGAGCAAACCGATTTAATGGTTTAATGGTTAATGAACAGAGAAAGCAGCAACAAATTAGAGGAGCTGGTTTGAACATGGATTACTGAGCAAAGGAAAAGGTGCTCGTGTCTCCAGGAAAATGATCGGCATGAAAGCAAAGGGGATTTTTGATACAGAGATTGATGTTCACAGTAAAAAGAAACGTTCACAGCCAGTGCTAATCAGAACAGGATAAAATGTTCTCTTCATTTCAATCAATCCTAAAATGTTCATCTGTTGTTTTCTGCATTTTGTGACCAAATTTCACAGCAAAATGAACCCATTAACCATCATCATTCTGTCTGTGATGGAATAAACGCCGGTCTCCAATAGACGCTGGTCTCTAATAAACGCCGGGTCGCCTGGCACTTTTTTAAAATAAACGCCCTGGCTACAATTAGAGGATTAGACGTACGTCACTTACAGACAAATAGATCCATGAACGTCCATGAACTGTATGGCTGGATATCTTTGATGTTGCTCGCCATTTTTGTTGCACCAGTAAGGTTAGCTAGGGTGAGAGTACTAGCTCCTTCCTGACTGCACACAAATGTTGTACACACGGGTTGTGCACGTGATACGCAGTTGACGTCCACACAAACTACTCTCTGATTGTCTAACAGTCAGGATGCATGCTTGGAGCGCGCTCTGTTCACATGAACAGCACTAACGGGTCCTCACACAGGGATTGAGGGTGGGAGTGGAGTTAAATTATCCAGCACTACATGCTGCTGCCCCTAAAGCGAAATAGCTTTACTGTATCAGCTGGACAGTAGGCTGAAGCAGGCAGGATCTGTGGGAGGCACAGGGATGGAAAGGGTTTAGAGACAGACAGAAAATGTTTGGGATTGTTTTATTTTCGTCATTAAAAGCCTTAAGCATCCTTTTCTTCACCTAGTAACAACAGTCTTTAGATCCTCTGTGACACTGACTGCTGTAGGAAAGCCTTCCTGTCTACAACAGCGAACAACCTCCAACAATGGCTGATGAGTCTTAAAAAAACCTTGGTTTCCTCTTTGGGAATGATGCAGTATTTTTGATTGAATCGAATTAAATTTAAAACAAAGCCCAAAAAAAAAAAACCCAACGTAGAACATAAGTACACATTATACCTTTAGATCAGCATGCGCTTCACGGTGCTACAGAGCTTGGTATGTGTGGGGCTTAAACACCTCTTTTGGAGGGCATCCAGAGAACATCCTGACCCAACGCTAAACCACCCCAGCTGGCTCCTTTGGATACAGGCTTTATGTCTAGGAAAAATAGTCTGTCAATCTTGTTAGCCAGAAAGAACTAATAAAGGCTTGACAATGATGAGATGAAAGCTCTGTGCTGAATATTCTTGATGGTTTTCATTCTTGGATGTACAGCACATGCAGTCAGAAAGCTACAGATGTCACCAGACTCTTGATGAAGGGATTTCCATTTGAATAGACAGCTGCTTTCAGCGAGGAACGCCTTGAATGTGTTTGAAGTTCTGGGCTTTCCTTAGTTCAATGGGTGGAGGTTTTTCAATGGTTAATTCAGTTTACTTTGTGCTTGTATGTGTTGAAGAGAATCTGGCTTGACACCAAACTCCACTCACTGGATACTTTGGCAAACAAAAGCAGAAAATGGCTGCCCCTTTTCTGCCCCTCCTTGCACCTTGTTGCCGGCTTGACTAGCAGACTGAAAGCCGTCTTGTCTTTCATACATTTGTCAAGAGCATGGCTTGTAAGTGACCCTGTTTCCATAGTTTCAGCTGCTGTATGGGGCGGGACATGTGTTTATTGTGTATACTATGGGAGCTAAAAGAAGCAAGGGCAGACTAGAGTGCCTTTGCCCTTTGAAGCAGCAATGCAATTGAAGTGTGTGCAATGCGTGTGATGGTAATTGTAGGCTGTGTTTCATTTTCTTCTGAGGGAAACGCAGAAAGCAGGAGGCACAAAGGGATACTCATAAAAGCTAATACTCTAATTAGATAGGACGTACCTTGGATGGTCATTGTGGGTTGGGGTTCGTATAACTGTCTATTGTGAACTGGGGTAGTTCTCTCTCTTGAATAGATCAAAAATAAAAATTCTTCTGTACATGAAGACAAAAATGGTGCTTTCACCAACTGAAACATGAATAAGATCTCAGGTAACTCAAAACTGTATGGCTGGATATATCTGATATTGATCGCCTTTTTTGTTGCACCTGTAAGGTTAGCTAGGGTGTGAGTACCAGGTAAAAGAATTGGACAGTGTCATATCACCACAAAGCCAGTTGACTCTTTTAAGCATTGATTCGTGGACTATGTATGGAGATGCGTAGTCAATCATATGACAGAGAAACATACACAGTCCTAGCACTTACTTAACAATTTCAGAATTACTAAGTTCTGCTCAACCAAACCAATAATGTGTCGGTGTGAAGCCACAAATATACAATGTGTATTCTGAATAGTTAGTTTGTTTTATCCCTCTGAGAAAAAAAAGTATTTTGTAGAGGATGTTGGTCTTGTTTAGGTAAGTGATTTGAATGACAGCAAATACTTCTACTGTCCTTTATTAAATACTTTCTGGTCTTCTCTATTTTTCCGACTATCCATTGTGATAGAAATCTTTTTTTTTACAATAATCTGAATGAGAATCCATTAACAGACTGTATTTTTTATGTCCCTCTTTTCATTCTTTGAGCATTGGGGTGTGAAAATCTGAAGATACGTTGCATCAACCAATCAGATACTCGCTTTAGGGCAGGATGTGGTCATTCTGGTCAGGTTTAATGGATAAATGCGCATAGCAGTGAAAATTAATGCCGTGTTTCCTAAGGCCAGCATGTAAAGCATAAACAGGATGGGTCCTAGAACTGAGCCCTGTGGTACTCAGCAATAAAGTGCAATAAAAGGAAGTTTTTTTTTTTTCCCATTTACATTAACAACTGGTTAATGAGATAAATAGGATCCAAACCACTGGAGGGCAGATCCTCTGATCCCTATGTCATGCTATAGTCTCAGTCCCAGTAAAAACGATCAGTTTAATGATGCCACACAGGCCCTCAGGAGAACAATTGATGCTGTTGCCCCTTTGAAACCCAAGCTTATTAGACAAAACTGAGTAGGACTGTGGTACTACGCTGAAACATGTTCCCTTAAACAAGCAACCCGTGAGCTAGAAAGAAAATGATGCCACTCCAGCTAGGAGCTGTCTCTGAATAACTGGAAAAACTGCCTCTTAAATTATAAAAAATCCCAATACTATTCAACTTTAATATCAGTTAATGGAAAAAATCCAAGATTCTTTAAAGTGCAATACCCAAGCTGACCAGCAGTCACAGCTCAGTAGAACCACATATTCCTGCTACTCTCAGCTCTGAAGATTTTCTTACAATTTTTGAAAATAAAATCTCAAATATTAGACATACGTTAAACAGCTGTGTCTGTGTGTATCTAATTTACAATGCACGGAAGACACAGATGATGTTTAGAGACCAGAAGTATAACTTTTAGTAGCCCAGAGCAGGCTGAAGCAGTTGAAATGAAGGAATTCATAGAGACCTCTGTAACATTAGACTGCTTCACTGCTGTAGATCAAGTTGAAATAACAATAGTCTTTATATCCTTCAAAACCTCAACTTGTCTCTTAGAGCCAATCCCCTCTAAGCTCGTTAAAGAAATCTTCCCCCTAATTAATGAATCCATTATAAATACCGCAGAGATTATAAATACTTCTCTAGAAACAGGTTATGTGCCACAGACTTTTAAATACGCAGTTGTTAAACCTCTTCTGAAAAAGCCCAGTTTAAATCCTGTCAGTTTTCTCCCCGTTATCTCAAAAATATTAGAAATAGTTGTAGTCAAACAGCTATACTGCCACCTACAGGACAATAGCCTCTTTGAAGATTTCCAGTGAGGGTTCAGACCTCACCATAGCACTGAAACTGCACTAGTTAGAGTCACTAATGACTTGTTACTGGCCACAGAAAAAGGACTTTGTAAATCCACTGTATGAAGACGATCACACAGAAAAAGAAGTGTTGTGAATATACTCCAAAATCACTGGTTTGTTTACCATGACGTCATATTTAAATGGCGGCACAAGGAGACCCAGACTTAGGTCCCATTGTGGCTACATAGTTAAGCTGCGTTCATTCTGAACGCGTTTTTTTTGCGTCAAATTCACATCGGCCACCTCTCCTTGCACAGCGAATTCACTGCTGGACGCATAGCAGCAGCTCCATGTCGCCAGCCTCTGGGACGGGCTGGGGACATGTCCAGGGTGTATCCCGCCTTTGCCCAGCAGTAGCATGGACAGGCTATGCCAACCTCACGGCTCCAGCGGGATAAGACAATAGATGGAAGTTCAGGACAAGAACACTCGCCTCGATTAATCGTATTGGATTTGTATTCTAACTGCTGACTGAGCCAATGAAAATGTCATGTGCCCAAAGCTGAGTCCCTCATTGGTTGATACGGTGTGAAGATCTTGCCAAACTTTAGTTATTTGACCTCTTGCCATACTGTGCCAGCTGCTACACTGCCCCGTTGCTAAAAGACCTCAGATCGTGGCTGTGCCATTGACTTATCATTGAAACTGACCACCCCTGATCTGATGAGCAGATCACATTTAATGTGAATGCAGCTTTAGGCAGTAGCGCCAAGGGTCTTGCCCATGGACCCACACTGGATGAAGCTCATGCATACCCTGCGAATTGAACCCTGATTTCCTGTGCAAAAGTCTTGCACTTAACCAACTGGGCTATCTAACCACAAACTTTATCAGAATGTGACATGTTCACCTCATAATCAGTTACTCTCAGTTTCTCTCATGCAGAAGTTGACAAAAGCCAAAAAGAGAACAAAACGACTGCAAAACAGACCTCACAGTGCTCTAGCCAACAATAAACATCCATTTAGCTTTTTTAATTTGTGCAAATTCAAGCTAAACTTTCCATTTTTCAAATCCAGCTTTGATGACAACAAATCCAAAGACAGAAGCATTTAGTGGAGTTCACGCCTTGCTTCATTAGAAACTATTTGGTGTTAAATTCAGGTAGTCATGGATGCTGTTATTGTGATGCAAATCACTGACGGTCTGTGAAGACTTAATGGGATGCGTGTCTGGCAAATCACAAACAAATGTGTTGGCTTTGGCACACACAAACTCACACATAACTTAATTTAAACAGCAGTGAAACGACACAGAGCAAAGGCGACACCAACACTGAAGCTAGACTGTGATGAGATTTCAGAACCAGGATTGGAAGGAGGTCATGACCCCTGCAGATTGAACAGCCAGTATTATTGAGAGTCCCTTCCCAATGCTTTCAGCCTGGCCAGACCTCACACTCTTAAAGGTAGGCGGGCAGGCTTGATTTTCTTTATCAGAACTGCAAAAGCAACAGTAATAGATGCTATTTTCTATCTGGACATCAAAGGATTCCTAATTCAAACAGACAGCGGTCTGTCTGGTTGCAGGCCTGCAGGAGGTAAATGGCTAGAATGAGAAAATGTACCACAAACAAGCAGCAGGCAAAAGTCACAACACTGTTTACACAGAGTAATTCTGTTTACACACAGCAATTTACCAGCAGCCAAAATCAATATCATCCCTTTTCTTTAGAACCGTGGTCCTCAATCTTGTTCCAGGTCCATCCATCCATCCCTTATACAGTGGGTACAGAAAGTATTCAGACCCCCTTAAATTTTTCACTCTTTGTTATATTGCAGCCATTTGCTAAAATCATTGAAGTTCATTTTTTCCTTGCAGATCCTCTCCAGTTCTGTCAGGTTGATGGTAAACATTGGTGGACAGACATTTTCATGTCTCTCCAGAGATGCTCCATTGGGTTTAAGTCAGGGCTCTGGCTGGAACATTCAAGAACAGTCACAGAGTTGTTGTGTTGTTGTTGCTGTGTGTTTTTAGGGTCATTGTCTTGCTGGAAGGTGAACCTTCAGTCCAGTCTGAGGTCCTGAACACTCTGGAGAAGGTTTTGGTCCAGGATATCCCTGTACTTGGTTGCATTCATCTTTCCCTCCATTGCAACCAGTCGTCATGCCCTTACAGCTGAAAAACTCCCCCACAGCATGATGCTGCCACCACCATGCTTCACTGTTGGGACTGTATTGGACAGGTGATGAGCTGTGCCTGTCATGGTGCCACCCTTGCTCCTCCTATTTGGACCCAGCTGTCTGCACTCATCTCATCTTCTCCACCGCTTCATAAGACGGGCCTCCTCCAGCATTCTTCGCCAGTTCGTTGCCTATCCTTCCGGATCTCCCATATATGTGCCGACCTGGGTCCAGTGACTCTACATCACCTGGAGCCTCGCCAACCTGCTCCCCTGAACCAAACGCTACCGCTACGTCATCATCACAGACTCACCTCCAAGTACCTGCTTCCACCGCACCCCAGAAGCTGGAAGGTCTTATATAGACAGGTGTGTGACTTTCCTAATCAAGTCCAATCAGTAAAATCAAACACAGCTGGACTCAAATGAAGGTGTAGAACCATCTCAAGGATGGTCAAAAGAAATGGACAGAACCTGAGTTCTTTAAATTAAGTTCTTTTAATTATGATTCTGCTGTTTTTAGCCAAAATCAAAAAATCGGTGTTGTTTTCTAGGACTTCTCTGAATTGAAGGTGGGAATGTTATTGCGAAGCAACCCTGTGCCCTCTCCTGCCCATTACTGAAAGCTCTATGTAAATACACTCTGTCCTGCTAGCTTACAGCCCCTCACAACCTCAACCTAATGGCAAGCAATATCAGAGCTATCCAGCAGTATTCTTCCAGCAACCCCAGCTGTTCCACAACTCCCAGCAGCAGCACCAGATGGATCTAGCTGGATCTCCAGATTAAATGGATGGGAGCATGGTCTGCAGATGACTGCTGCGTTACAAAGTCCCAATATTGAATAAATGGTGACTTCACATTACCACGGGATAGAGGATGTAGTAATGTTAACAATGTGGTATGAATAGTAGTGACACGTGAATGCAAGAGTTTTACTTTGTGCACCTGATACAGTTGCTGATGCTTCTGCCCTGGGGTCGCTCTCCACTGTCTTGTCTATGAGTTGACCAGTGTCCATGTTCCCACTTGTCTCCCATGGGCAGAGAAATGGATCCAGGAAGATCAGGACAGCTGAGTATTTCCATCTGTTTGATGGACCCCCTGCTGACCCACATTTTTCTCTTTTTCTTCTCATTTTTCTTACTCATATACAGGTCTTCCACCTCGTCTTGTATTGCTCCATTAAAATCACAAAGTTTGTTTGGTTATAGCAGAAGCATGGCACATTTCATATTATAAAACTCAATACATTAAACTTGATTTAGGTGGAATTCCCACCTCTTCCTTCACGCTGCGCCAGGCCTGTTCCCTGACGGCTTTCTTTCTATATATTGTGGTTGTGGAGTCTGTTGTAGAGCTCAGGATGGGCACACACGGCAACAATCAATTTCTCATCCATGATTGTCAATACCAGCTGGCACTTCTATTTTTCAAAGTGGGGACAACCACATGTCACTCCCAAATCTGAGTACATGATTGGTCACAGTGCGATTGCGCTTGAAGATGTTTAACTAGTTTAAGATTCAGTGTGTGCTCCATTGGTGCCCGATTTGTATGTAAAGCAAACCGACTTAAAAAACTTGTGTAGCAACGAGCCCACACGTGCGTTCCAGACGTGTTGGCCAAGAATTCTGGTGTGTGCCTGTTTGAATGGACCTTTCATTGACAGTAGTCGCTTGCACGTGAATCAATGCGGCTGGTTTGTATGCACATAGAGTAAAAAAAACTAAACTCTGGGGAGGTCGCCAAGTTGCACCAACCAATCAGGGACTCAACGTGACGGTTTCAGTGACACTGGGTAGAATGCACATCCAATATGGTGGATCGGATCCCAATGAATTTCCATTCATTTGTTTAACCAGCTGTATTCCTTTCAAAGCAGCTGGGTTTCCTGAACCCTTCCAACAACTGTTGGACGACAGTCTGTCGCAGGGCTGGAGTGGTCACGCTCGCTATGCCGGCTACCGGGAGATGAGCTGGCGGCCAGACAGAGATCCGCTGCGGGATGGAGAGACAGCCTGCTCAGGCCTCCTGAACTTTATTATGTTTTTTTATTATTTTCAATGAGACAATAATAATAAAAAAAGTCCCCTAATTTTACTCTTGCTTTGCCCTCTCAGGTTAATGCAGGACAGCAAACTTCAAACACGGTCAGAGAAAGACCTTTCATGACAACCCAAGTTGAGCCCTTCTCTCAGCATATAGTGAGTAGGTGTCTTTACTGAGTGACAAACACTACAAGAGGACAACTGCTCTCATGGTGAATGTACAGTAATTTGTCCTCACGTGTGGTATTTTTCATAATAAAAAAAAAACCTCGAGTTCGAATCCTGCACCCAGCTTTGGTAGTTTTTTTCTTTTGAATTTTTCTCTTTTTGCTAAGTAACTCAACACACATTACTATAAATAACAACAACAAAAACATCAGAATAATTCTTTGGATTTTAAACCTTATTAGAATGTCTTCTCTTTATAGCCATGATTGTTTTAGTAATACATAGTTAACACAAATAAATGTAGTCTATCAAACCTTTGGTTTAAAATGTCTTGTTTTAAAAAAATAAGAATGGAAAAAAAACAAAAGGAAAAAAAAATCATGTATTCATTATGTTTAATGACATGTAACTATGCAGTTAAAAAATAAACGACAACAATAGCAGTACTCAAATTTGATTACTTCCGGATTTGATGTTTTACAAGCAGGACAAACCGTGGTCACCACAAGAGCGGGTGACTGATGAGGGCTGTTTGCTATTTGATGACTGAATTTTTGTTTTCTTTCTTTATTTATTAGTTTGTTTATTTGTGGGTAGATTGCTAATATATTCGTTGATTTTTCATAGCGATCCTCATGGAGATGTGATCACAGATTTTTATGAAGAACCCTTTGAAAAAAGCCACAAAAACTGATCTCTAGACATCCGTGTCTTCCATGCATTGTAAATCAGCTTGATTTAGTGATCAGGCTAAAAACATTAGCTGGTAGCTCCTCCCACACGCGGCTGGGGCGACGAGTTTAGGGATCACATTTTTGGCCATGTGACGAGCACCGAAGTCGCGCCACAGCGAGAGAGGGGCAGACCACTCGAATTGACCACGTGAATTGCGTTGGGTGTGAATGCAGCATAAGCCCATCTCCCATCATTCCTTAAATGGTCTAACAAAAATAGCCAGTAATATCAGAGCTGTCCAGCAGTACAGTTCTGATCCAGATTCCAGCTTTCATGGATCTGTTCATCTGTAAGTGGATGCATCAGAATGGAGCGGAGCAAGGAGCTGGTGGCCTGCTGCTTGTAGCAGCTACAAGCTTTTTTAAACGGCATTTTTTTCACCTGCTATTAAATAATGATCAGAATTAAGACTCAGATTACTTTTGTGTGATGGATGGATGTTAACTTTTGTCTTGGGACATTTGTATTGATCACATACTTATGATTGTGGGTCTTCTGAGCCTCATTCTCTTAGATGTAGATAAAGATGTATGGATAAGAGTGTACAGATGTGTGTGGAGAGACTCTCAAACACTTGACATCAAACACTCACATATGACTCATGCCCTGTTCTCTCACCGCTCTCTGCACCCCTCTAGAAAGACCTCAGTGGTCTGGAAGTGTAAAGTCTCAGGAAGCTGTGTTTGAAGTGTGTTTAGGGGGTTGTCCAGCTGGGTCATTACAAAGGAGATGGAATAGAAGAGCAGATGGTCCAGTGGTGGCTTTCATAAGTGTGTGTTTGCGTGCATGCGCGTTCACTTCTGTCACGGTTCATTCAGCCTCTGTCTTCTCTCTGAAAAGAGTCGGTTTTTTCAGGCATGTCAGCAATCTTGGGTAGAAGGTATGAATTCCTACAACAGGTCACACATGTTCTGTGCCTGGTTCTGCATACTTTTTTTCATGGAATTACCTGCTGTGTGCCAAGTCTGCTTTGATGACCTCTGCTCAAAAGGTTGTGTCTTATTTTAAAGAAATATTATCTTGTGTAAAAAAAACAAACAAACATAAATTATTCCCTTGACCAATCTTAATTCCTATACTCAGTGTTTCTATTAGTGGATCCCAAATAAAGTTTCCATTAGATTTGGGACAGCAAATCCCCAGACAACAGTGTGCCTAAAATAGTGGCCACCCCTGACCTTCAAGCTGCCTAATGGTACAAAGTTTCCATTGCTGTGGCAGTCCCAGGGGAAAATCTGGTTTCCCAGATGGAAATGTGAAAAAACATCTTTCAGTTACTGTAAGGAGAGCTGATGAAAGGTAAAAATACCTGCAAACCAACAGTGGGGCCATATCTATTCAGAGATGAATATCTCAAAATATGCGGTCCATTGCAACAATGCAAAAGGTCAAAATACTCAGTTGTGAGGGAAGACATTTGAGATGACTGAAATCAGCTGTCAGCAGTGGTGGAAAACATACTGCAGTTCACTGTGTTCAACATGGAAAGAGGATTCTGGTCATGTTGTGCTGTTTCTGCCACATAATGTGACGACAAGTTTGATTGACATCATAGAAATCCTGTTTCTGTAAAGACAGCTGCTGTTCTGCAAACATCCGTGTTAAAACAGGTCAAAACTGGTTTCATTTTACTTGCTTGCATAATTGCAACAGGAGGAATTAAGAGAGAGATGAAAAAAAGAAAGAGGATGAAGAACATACCAAAGAATTGAACTGCGCACTTGTAGGATGTATTTGTATGGTGGTGTGGTGGTTAGCATTGCTGACAACAAACTAATCCTTACTCTGGCTCTGGATTTTAGTGAGAAAATTGAAAATTCTCCTTTTGAATTTGAATGTATTTGGGAACGTTTGCATCTTCTAAAGATAAGTCGACATTTTGTTATTTGTAATTGTACTGGCATATGGGTGTGAGTGCAGCGAGCTTGTAGGTTGTAGACCTGTTGAAGCCTGCTTCCAAACCTGCAGCTGCAAAAGACACGGAGTTATCCTGAAGGGGATCAAGGCAAGAGAGAAAATGGATGAAAGTCCTCTTTTTCTGTCATTAAAAAAAAAATCCAATCCACGACAATTTGAATACAGAAATGCTATTTCACCCTAATCTTTTTTTTGATATGTCCTCCATCGGAAAAATGCTACAAGAACATGTTTAAAACACCATTTTAATCTTTGAAGAAAACTACAAATGAAGACTGCATTAACATAAAAACATCACAACTTTGATGAAAGGTATTTGTAAGTTTGTTTTGACATTTCATTATCAAGTCACAAAGTCCAAACACAGAGTAAGTTTTTTGGCCAAACTATGTTTTCCAGAAATAATTGTATTTACCTTTTTAGATGTGTTTTCTTTTATCTACATCTTTCAATAAGTGCAGCTATTTTTTTCAGCAGAAGAAAAAATCTTTGTAAATTCTTATCTCTGCTGACTTGTACAGCAACAAACTCCGGAGATCCTCTGGAAGGGGGAGCAGAGAGCACCCGGCTTGTTTTCACATCCTCCACCAAATTAACACTCACCATCCAACCATGTGGGATCAGCCTTGCGTTGACAGCTGAAGTCACCGTTGGGAAGTCTGAAGAGGGAGGGGGGCAAAGCAGATGAGGGAACTCACTTTGCATCTATATATTATTGTTTCTATGTATTTTCACTCTTGCAAGATATTCTTTGTGTAAATTTGAATTCACTTTTTCTTTTTGTAATAATTTCGGACATCACAGGAATACCGAGGCTAAGTGGAGGTTGAGGTCACTAATTGAATCTGTGGAAAAGCTCAGGCACATTGAAGGATGAGTTTTCTTCTTGGGGGCCCCAAAACAAACAAGCCAAAAAGCACTTGATGGGTTTCAACATCCCTGACGTGACTTCCTTCACCATCAGGAAACATTCAGAAGCATCAGTGAATCAAAAGTGTTTACTGTCGAGGCAGAGATGTGTTGAAATATGTGCAGCTCTATGTATGCTCAGAGTGTGTGTCAGGAGCAGAATCTGGTAGACATTATCACCGCTCAGCTTTGCCCACAACTAGGAGGCACTTAACCGTGTAAAACAATCACCGCAGGGTTCACGGGGTCACCGCAACAACCATGCAGCAGCACACAAAAAGAGGTTAACCCAGGAGCCAGGAGCATTAGAGACAGCACCTACACAGAATGAAATGCAAAGAGAACATAGCTGCTTGGATTACACGGTCCAGATAAAAGTGTGTTTACTCTGTGGGAGTCAGGCTAATAAGGTTCCTAAGGGGCACATATTTTCCTGTCATCTTGGTTGAAGGATTGCATGCTGTCTAGATGCCGAAAAAGAAGAAATGCAAAAAAAAAAAAGTTCTGATGGCTATGTGCGGTCGCTGTACCGGTCTGTTGTGGTGAAGGAGAGCTGAGCCAAAAAGCAAAGCTTTCAATTCACCAGTCAGTCTTCATTCCCATGATCACCTATGGTCATGAGCTCTGGGTCATGACCAAAAGAACGAGGTCCCGGATACAAGCGGCTGAAATGAGCTTCCTCTGTAGGGTGGCTGGGGGCTCCCTGAGAGACAAGGTGAGGAGCTCTGTCACCTGGGAGGAGCTCGGAGTAGAACCGCTGCTCCTTAACACCCAGAGGAGTCAGTTGAGGTGGCTCGGGCATCTGGTCCAGATACCTCCTGGACGCCTCCCTGGGGAGGTGTTCCGGGCATGTCCCACTGGGAGGAGGCCTCGGGGAAGACCCAGGACACACTGGAGAGACTGCACCTATCAGCTGGCCTGGAAACGCCTCAGGGTCCCCCCAGAGGAGCTGGAGGAAGTGGCCGAAGGGCGGGAAGTCTGGACATCTTTGGTTAGACTGCTGCCCCAAGACCCAAAGATGGATGGATGAATGGATGGATGGTAATTGCAATTGTCCATCCATCCATTTTCTTCTGCTTGTCCGGGACCGGGTCGCGGGGGCAGCAGTCTAAGCAAAGATATCCAGACTTCCCGCTCCCCGGCCACTTCCTTCAGCTCCTCTGGGGGGACCCCGAGTAGTTCCCATGCCAGCTGAGAGACATAGTCTCTCCAGAGTGTCCAGGGTCTTTCCCGGGGCCTCCTCCCAGTGGGACATGCCCGGAACACCTCCCTAGTGAGGCGTCCAGGAGGCATCCGAACCAGATGCCCGAGCCACCTCAACTGGCTCCTCTGGATGTGGAGGAGCAGCGGCTCTACTCCAAGCTCCTCCCTCTATCTCAAAGTACCCTACGGAGGAAGTTCATTTCAGCCGCTTGTATCCGGGACCTTGTTCTTTTGGTCATGACCCAGAGCTCATGACCATAGGTGAGTATTTTTTAAATAGATTTGAATCAAGTTCAGCAAATGTAGCCTTCTCTAATGTCGTCCTTTTGCCCTCCACATCAAAAAGGAGCAAAAGTGTATTTTTTGTCTTCTTTTTCTAGATTTAATTTAGAGCGCTTAGGAATATTGTTTATTTTTGTTTGGTGAAACCAGAGAATTCAGTCCTACAGTAGCTGCTATGAAATTGGTAAACTGGATTTGAGATCATTCTTTCCTTGACAAAAAGATTTTGCGCTTGGAGGAGGTGGTTTTGGAGGTGTTTGGAACACTATTTCAAATTCACGTGTCACGTGACCTTCTTCTTGGTAGGAACCGGCTGCCTTGGGCTCTGCACAGCGGGCGCCACAAGAGGTCCCACAGCATCACACAGTTCATCAAAAGTTGAGCGTGTAATTCAGAATTATTGGATTCACAGCTCCTCTGTAAAATCACCAACCACGACTTCCTGAAATCGCTTCATCCATAGCTGCTCCAGCATGTAAGGAGCTTAGCGCTTCATAGCCTGAATAAGACAGCGATTCTTTGATAGGTATGATGAGAGCTAGTGCTGCGGCAGAAGCTTGAATGTATCCCGTCGTGTTATTGAACAGAAAAAGGCTCCAACTGCTTACTTGTTAGAACATTGATTTGGTGCTGAACTGGCTTCTCTCGTGCATCTCTGAGTCTAGATACGCAGCACACAGAATCCACTTCAAACAATCCCATAACACAACATATCTGCTGTACATCAAGCTATTGCTCACGTCTGTCGCTGTTTTTGAAGGACTTATTGCGTAAGTTGGTTAATGTTCATTTGCATAATTAGAATTTCATGGACATATATCTATTTTTACATTTCTAGAATTTTGATAACGTTTTGCACATATGTTTGAGGGAAACACAGCTATTCACAGAGGATAATGTTGAATAAGTAAAAACACTGACTGTCTTTCTGCAATATGGAGATCATCTAATAAATCCTTTACAAAGTATTCTGGCAAAAACCCACAGAGTTTGTCCTTTTGGACTGTTTTATTACCACCTCATCTCTGCTTCATAAACATTGATTACCTCTGAACAACCAAGTCTGTAAAAGACATCACTTTAGAGGAAAACAGCCATCAATCGGATCTTCTAAACACATTTGAAGCATAAGCCTCCAATGAGCTGTTGGACAAGTTAACAAGCTACAGTTCTCAGCTAATTTACTGTCTGTGTTTCAGTTCAGCTGAGCGGAGAGGCTGTCAAGCAGCAGGCCTTGCTGTCCAGGTGAGGAGCTGAACGGACCCGTCCACAGCACAACCTGAGTTATGACAGCGGAGACGGCTCTGCGGAGACGGCGCGGCAGGGCGCCAAGACTAACTTCACTGTTTATTTACACTCCCGTTTGACAAGTTTTATGAATCAAAAGCTGCCACTACAGCCTTTGTAGGACCAACATTTTATGGAAGTGAGACTTTTAGTTGTAAAGTGAAGAAACTTACTCAGACTCACATTTACAAACTCTTCCTAAAGTAATTGGTCTGGTTTGACGCAGAAACAAAATCTCATCAGGATACTGTGGCCCAAAAGCACCTATGAGCAAAACACTGAGATTATCCGCTGAATTTAAACCAAACTGGAATGATGTTCGTGAAGTGTAAGTGAGACAGCAGGGAGGATAAAATAAGAGGAAAGGCAGAGCAGACTTGAGTGGCACACAATTTAAAAGGAGGAAGAAAATGACACAGCAAATGAATGAGGAGCTGCTCCTGTTACAAGAACAAGGAGGAGCTTCTGTCAGACCGGTCTCAGGAGAAAGAGGAAGAGAGTGATTAATACAATAAAAGAATAATGTTGCTGCTGTCTCCAGAACTATCTGTGGAGACTCTGGCTCTCATTATCTCAAACGCATCTGCTGCAATGCTTACACACACACCATGTATTGATGTGTGTGTGTGAGTGTGGGGGGGATCACGGAGGAGGTAAATGACATTCTGCTCTACAACAGTCACATTCTTTAATATATTATACAGTATTCAGAATGATGACAGAGGTCCCAGATCTGTGAGACCAATCAAGCCAACTTTACCTAAGAAAATATATTATTTTATTTTTATATTGATATGTTTCAGATCAAACATAATGCACTACTTTATCCATTTAACTCACCATACGCAGCCCTTCTATTGAATGAAAAGAGAAGAAAGTAGAAGATGAAGAATCATTTATGAACATCTAATGGACACAATGCAGAATGTCAGAAAATCCCAAGGTTTTTTTGATGTTCCACATTGGAACATCCGTGTTATTTCTAACAAGTATACTTTAATAATCCTTACAGAATAGGCATATGGGTCATGCACTTTCTTCAAAACTTTAACAGAAACAAAATGCTGTGACTTCTCAGCAATGTAGTACTAATAGAACAACAGAAATCAGATCAAATAATTGTCATTAAAAACAAAAATATGACTTCAAGTCCCACTCTGATCCCCTTTTAATCTATTCTCAAAGTGTTCTCAGTGCTCTTTTCGTTATGACTGGGCTGTTTTTAGTCAAAATGCTAAAAGCCTGTGTGGTTTTCTAGGACATAGTTTCTGCAGAGCAGCAGGAGCTCATTAGAAGTTCTCTTCTAATGTTGTGTTGGGGGGGGCGTTGGTGTAGAGCAACCACGCCTCTCCTTCCCCTCCCCGTTGCAGAGAGCTCTCTGTTTACAGCCCCTCACAACACCAACCTAATTTTAGTGGTGCAACAAAATGGCGAACAATATCAGAGCTTTCCAGCTGTCCAGGTCTGATCCAGATTCCAGCTCAGACGAGGAAAACAAAGACGTTCAGAATTGAGCTTCTTTTTTATATATGTCCTCCATCATCGGTAAAATGCCACAGGAACACGTTTAAAACACTAAAAACACCATTTTCATCTGAGTGGGTCCTTAAATCTCTTATTTAACTTATTTTCTTTTTACAAATACGCAACTTTGGATTTTTTATTTGTAATTGTAACATGAAACAATCTCAAAAGTTACAACTAAACTTGATCAAACTGTAAAACGTGAGAGGACAGTTCAGCTGAAGTGGCTCTGCAGCGTTTCGTGTTGGTTTGAGATGCATTGTTGGTTGATCTACTTCAGACCTATTCTTCAAAATCTTCAGTCTTTCATAATTCTTTATGGCCTCAATCATGATAACCAGGGGCAGTCCACTGACAAGCAGTCCCCATCTTCACTTCCTTTTTCACCAGAGTGTTACTGTCTACATAGAAGTACAGTACCTTAGGCAAGATTCTATTTTTTTTTTACCCTTTTTCAAAACCCTTTTTTCACAACTGAAGCCCTGAGGCCATCCTCACCTGAACGGTTTCCTTCTTAAATACAAATGTTTCATGTGCAATCTTGGACTATAGCACGTTTTTTTGATGTGTTTCTCAAATAAAAATATAACCATAGTTACTTCTTGGGTGCTGAAAAATCTGCAATGCTACTTAATTGAATCTGTAATACTTTTACACACTCATATGTCAAAAAGGAGTATAACTTTCACAAAACACTCACACAGTCATTGAGTTCGACATCCATTTAACTCAGCCGTTAAAACGGATTCTGCTCAAGATAAATGGGGCATCCCCAATGGAGTAAATAGTAGATTTTTCCCTTTCTCCAGTGTTTTCTTTAATCAGTGAAGGGTTTCGGTGATTAGCCTTCAGCTGCTGCTGTGGGACTTCACATATATCCTGCTGCCGCACTGCATTCGGAACCACACAAAAGACCTGTGTTATGGATTTCTGTTTTTATTCTGCTTGAGCCAAAAGCATGTCCCTGTGATTCATTAGAACAGAAAACATTTGTACTTTTATTGACACTTTTAGGGTTAGGAGTGGTTTCTAGTTACTCACATACTTTTGTCATAAAAGAGGTAGCAACTTGGCCGTGTTAATTAGCTAACATCAATAAACACTCCGTACTTGAACACTAAATCATTAGAAACTCTTAAATTCTGTGTGTAGTTAATCTGATAATACAGAAGAACACTAGCTGTTCCTTTTGCACTTGAACACGGAATTTAGACAGCTTTGATATCATTCTTTGAAATGGCATCTTCAGAGATGATGAAACTACAGCACTAAAATCTGGACAGCTTCAAACTCTCATTTACCTATGCTTACTTGTAAAGACTAAGAAACTGAAAGCAACAAGCAGCATTGTGTGGCCCACAGGCGTTCCGCGTTGGCGCCGTTACCGCTCTCCCTGACCCAGCCTCCATGGCTGAGCAGCAGCTACAGGCCTTCACTCAGTCATAGAACTGGACATCTCTTTTGTTTTCATTAGTGGATTTGAAATCATTTTTTTGAGCCCTGCAGGAGAATGTTACTCTAATTTTACTGTTTCCCGCACTGTGATGCCATCTTTATTTATTTTTATGTTTGGGGTATGTTGTTCAACATGTCCAAAATTCATTTTCACCAGGTACTACGTGCGTAAAAATGTTGGTGTGTTTTTGGGTATGTGGTGGGGGAACTTTTTTTGCTCAAAGGCAAAGTAAGAAAGAAGAATTGTGAAAACAGTCTGGTCCTTCAGTCCAGCACTGCTGAAGGACAGAAAACCCAGGACTGCTGTGGAGCACAAAAAGAATTTGTTCTCCAAATGTGTGATGTGGACGAAAAAAGAAATGATACATCTACACAAGTTTTCCTCTTTTTGAATAGTTTGATTCTGAGTCATGTATATTTACGAAATCTCCTACAATATTGTACAGGCCTGCAGTACAATGCTTGGACTGTTTTTTTTTCCTTTAAAGAAACAAAACCAAGCAGGATCCCATCACTTTTGTAAAAGCTACCAGCACTGACCCCATGATGTCCAGACACAAAGACATTGGTTTCTACCTAGACTTTGCTGAAAGAAGTTACTTTGGTGAAATGGTCAAATTAAAACAGGAATTCTCTGTGCTTTCCTTTTGAGTTCCTATTTTCACTCGGCGTGAGTGGAAGCAATCATTCAAAACACATCTTGTTCCATTGCTTGTGTAACAAAGGTTGGGGAGCTTCAACTAAAGCAGCAATAATGGCAAAGAGGGGGTCCTTCTTTGTGTGAGGCCAAGGCCAACTTTCAAGCAGCAGACTGAAAGCACCTTTAGTGAAGTTCAGGCTTTTAAGAAAGTCATTCAGGTGAGCTCTTGACTGGTGGTATTCTTTTCCAGCGCTAGCTAGCTAGAAGACAAGAAGTCAATGGGACTTTCCTGAAGAGTATTTTGCTCCTGGGCTGGACGGTGGTGCAGTGGTAAGTGCTCTCCTATCCCTCGTCCTATCTATCTTGTGGGGTCCAGATGACCCAACTCCCAACGTTAAACTGCCTTAGATGGCACAAGGGCTAAAGCAACAAGGTCCTGGTTCAGTTCCCTGCTGGGTATTTTCTGTGTGAATAGTTTGCATGTTCATCCCATGCATGTCCAAAGTCCAAAAACACACCTCACATATTCACTGGCGATTTTAAATTGCCCCTAGGTGTGCATTTGATCATGTGAAGCCCTGCAACAGACTGGTGACCTGTTCAGGGTGTAACTCCTTCTTCAGCCTGATGACCCTGAAAGGGATTCAGAGGGCTTTTAGCTATTTTGGCATTTATTAACGTTTTTTAGGCTGTTTTGGCATTTAGCCAATATTTTAGCGACATGCTAGCTTTTTGGCTGATTTGTTCACTACTAGAGGTTTATTGACGCTAATTTATCATTTAGCTTTATTTTAGTAACATGCTAGCTGTTTTGGCTAAATTAGACATTTTTCCAGGTTTTTTAAGCTAATTTGGAGTTTAGCTAATAATTTAGCAACTTGCTAACTATTTTGGGTAAATTAGACTACTTTTGTTAGGCTAATTGCTTTAACGTTTTCAGCGAACAGCTTCAGCATTTTCAGTTATCATTTTCAAAAGTTTCAGCTTATTTTCAGTGTTTGCAGCTATCAGCTGTAGCATTTTCAGCGGCAACATTCAGCTTACAGCATTTACACACGTGGACAAAATTGTTGTTTCCCCTCAGTTAAAGAAGGAAAAACCAACAATTCTCACTGAAATCACTTGAAACTTACAAAAGTAACAATAAATAAAAATTTATTGAAAACTAAATAATCAAAATCAGCCATCACTTTTGAATTGCTGATTAACATAATTATTTATTTCAGTGAGAATTGTGGGTTTTTCCTTCTTTAACTGAGGGGTACCAACAATTTTGTCCACGTGTGTACACTAGCAATATCTTAGGTAATTATATATATATATAATTACCTAAGATAAGACTATATATATATATAATTACCTAAGATAATGCTAGAAAAATTAAGGTGGTAAAATTAAAAATGAGGGGTCTCTATCTCAGGACAAAAGTGACTGAGACTTCAGTATGTCTTAATGTATTTTCCATTAGCCTTACAAATACTTCCCAATACACTTACCACACGCATGACAATGGAACGCTCCATTTTTATGATGTTCCTTGAGGTGGCCGTACGAGCCTCAAGGGAACTGTAAGGCACACCTGTGCTCCTCTTAAGATACAGCTGTTCCTCTGTATGGCCCATTCACGGACCCGGACAACCTAAAACCTGCAACATCCGTACGGGTGTCCCTAC
This sequence comes from Oryzias woworae, assembly GCA_016861445.1. Classification (NCBI taxonomy): domain Eukaryota; kingdom Metazoa; phylum Chordata; class Actinopteri; order Beloniformes; family Adrianichthyidae; genus Oryzias; species Oryzias woworae. The sequence goes on from BOLG01000128.1 coordinate 413,702, forward strand.
CCCCTCCCCTTAAAATAAACACGTTTGGACACCACAGCTTCAAGGGGATGGGAAGAATTCTGATCTGGCCATTGAGTGTGGTTTGTGTGGACATCCTAAAGGTGTCCTACAGGCACTTACATATCACATGCACCCCATGCGTGCAGCATTTGTGCATGGTCAACACGTTCTCACTCCTAGCTCGTCATGTTGTCAGGAATCAACCATCCAGTTCCACCTCCGACCACCAGAGAGGGCTCTCGTTGTAGTACAGATCCCAGTTGTTTCCTCACTCCAACTCCCATCAGACCTTGCTCTCTGACTCACCTTCCTCACCAGCTGCTTCCTAGTATTGTCATCACCATTCTGTATATATTCCCCCTCAGACCTCTGCTCTGTGCAAAATTTTTGTTTGTCCTGCATTCATTACTGAGCATCTGTTTACCTCCCTGTGCCTGGCCCTTGCCTGATTCTCCAGAAGGGGCAGGCGCTGAAAACAGCATCGACCAACTTGCGGTGGCACACCTGACTAGGTCACGACCAGATCTCGTTGGTCGTAACCTACAAGATTTGGTCACGAGATTTGAAGCGACCCACAGCCGTGAGCTGTGTCCAACGAGTGTCAGAGCGCCTTTTGACATGATGGATTCCTTTTGTCCCACAAAATGATTCTGAAGCTGTCAAAACTGTTTTTTTTTAAATTAAATAAATAGTGGACTACCTATTTAAAACGCAGTGAGTTGTCATGGTAACAGAGCAGCAGTAGTAGTCCGCTCACAGGTTTGTGATGTCTTGTGCAAGAGTTTGCGCCGTTTCTGTTTATGAAGGTATTGATGTTCTGGAGACCTGCAGTCATGGATTTGTTATTTTCTATTTAAGCCAGAATAAACCAGAGTGAAACCAAAGTCACCTCGTCCTTCCTAACTGAACTCAACGCAGAGAAAGAGTGAGGCGTTTGCAGACCTGCTAAATGTGGGAAACGCCCGTTACATTGACGTGATCAGACGCTCCGACGCTCAATTTCACTGCATAAAAGGGCATTGAAGCTTCACTGAGCTGGCTCGTTGGACACAGCCACTTCAAGTCTCGCAACCAACGAGATTTGGTCGCGACCTACGAGATTTGGTTGCGACCTAGTCAGGTGTGCCACCGGAGGTTGGTCGAAGCTGTTTGCAGGGTCTGCTGTCTCTCCTGATTCTTCGTATCCCTGACTCGCTCCATGTTATTGACTCCTGCCTGGGTTATGACTACTCCTTGCTTTTGTCTGTGTTGATGATCATTAAACCCAGTTGCACATGGATCCAAACGCCGCCGCCTCTTCGTCAGACATATATGGATGCCTAGGTAGGATTGCGATTGGACAGATATTGACACTTTGGGTGAGCCCAACTTGTCCTTGTTCGACGTGCTGCATGTTCCTATTAAATGACTGTGGTAAAGTTAGAATGTGTTCACAGATTCTGACTTTCATGGTTATCAACCACAACAATAATTTTACTTTAATTTCTGTTTAATAAACCAATAAAAATGTAGGCAATGTGAAAGCAACAAATGAAGTCTTTTCGGTCTCTCAGCTCTCTCTACTTGTTCGTTTTCTGATTTTGTAACCGACTCAGTTTCTCTCACTTTGTGACTCTCCTCATCTTATCACTAAACAGATAAGTGTCACAGAGCAGATCTGATGGGGGTTGACAGGAGTGGAGTTAAAGGGAGCCCTTCTCTCTGCAGGGTCAGAAACACACAAAGCAACTTTTTCACGAGTTTATGATCCACTTAAACAGAGCAAAGGTCAGACCTGAACATAAACAAGCAGGGAAAGTGTCACTAAGAACTTGCTGTGTGTTTACCATCGATAGACAACTTTCTGACAGCTAAAGTTCTGTGGTACCAGAAGCAGTTTTTGCAGTAGGTCTTCCTTTAATAGAATAAACACCAAAGACCTTTGAAAACTTGAAATAAAGTTCTTTTAAAAAAAAAATCAGGAAGAATTACAATTTCATAAAGTTCTACTCTACGTAAAGTTCTACTCTAAAAATGCAAGTTTTAAACTGTTTCTAAACTTGTATTTGTGCGATATGTGACAACTTTCACAATGTATGTGGATATTGGAAGCTGTAACTGATCCTGCCTGGATTTTCAGTAAGTAAGTAACGTTTATTTATAGTATATAGCACCTTTCCCAGACAGCAGTCACAAAGTGCTTTACATGATGAGAATAAAACAATGCATAAAAATAACAAAAACAAATTCAGCACATTTAAAAGTACATCAAATTATAAAATACAGTCAAACAAACCCTCAGTGACGCTGGAAAGCTTGATCATAAATATGTTTTTTGAGTCATCTTTTAAAAACTTCAATAGATTCTACTATACGTAAAAAAGGAGGGAGTTCGTTCCAGAGTCTGGAAGCCACCGCTTTAAAAGAAGGTCTCCCCTGGTTTTAGAACGTGTGCAGGGGACCATCAGCAGATTTTGTTATGAGGATCTCAGCCTTTTGGGGGGGTACAGGGCTGGATGAGGTCTGAGATATACTGTACGAAGGGGTTGTCCATGAAGGGCTCCAAAGGTCAGGGCTAAAGGTGCTTACACACCAAACATGATTCGTGCGGCAGAGGCGGACAGTTTCAGTGTAAAGTCAATGGTTTAAATGCGAATTGATGTTCTGCCGCGTGAATTGAGCAACCGCCGTGGGGCGAAAGTCTGGAAACAGCAAGAATTAAGCAGCGCAAATTCAGCGGAGGGCACAGCGAGCCAGAGTAAAAAAATCTCACCTCTGGAGAGGTCGCCACATCTGTGTCAACCAATCAGGGACTCAACTTTGGGCGCGTGACGTTTCAGTGACAGCAGGTAGAATACACATCCAATATGGCAGATCGGATCTCCTGAACTTTCATTCATTTTCTTAACCTGATGCATCCCTTTCAGGACAGCGGGGTTTCTGTTGGAGAAATTGTACATACATTTACTCTGCTCCTTACTATATTTTGTGATCATGAAGTTTTCTGTGTTTTTGCCTTTGCCTGTGCATGTGTCTGCAGGAGGACTTGATGACTCACTGAGCAGAAATGCAGAAGTACTACATCCAGCTGTGACATGCGAGGACAGAAGGCTTAGCTTGATAAACATGTCGTGGTGATTAAAAAAGGAACATGCAGATAGTTTCAACTGGAACATTTAATCGCACCCTTTCCCTTAACAGTTTGAGACCTTTTGTAACTAGGGCATTCCTAACTGAATAAAAAGCTCGGAGAATGGAGGCTGCTTTCAGAATGGGTTTGGAGATTGTAACTGGAAAGCAGTCTCCAACCATTCTCCTTGCAAGCAAAATCAACTAATTTCTCTGTGTCTTCTTTGTGCAGATTGTGTGATACAAATGTTGGTTGTTTAAACCTAACATTTAAATGGTCCTTCGAGCCGAAGTCCAAAACACCTGACGGTCCCAGTGGGTGAGTGAGGTCCAGGCAAGCCTGCGGCTGCAGCATTCAGACCTTTTTCCGGGACTGGTCCCTCCCTTGCTGGCTGGGATCCGAAGGTTGACGGAAAGCCAAGGACGCAGAGAAATTGTGAGTAGAAGTTTTATTTAAAAAGGAATGAATGAAGAAATAAACAGTTAAATTCCGCAGGAGGGTAGACTCCCCCTAGTTGAAAAAGTTAAATTCTATGAAGGACGGCGGAGTCCTCTGTGTTAAAGAAAAGAGAAAGAAAAACCCTGACAATTCTAGACACTATCAGGTAAAATAAAATAGTTAAATTCTACGAAGGACGGCGGAGTCCTCTGTGTTAAAGAAAAGTGTGAAATAAAAGAGTGAATGGAGATATGAATGGGAACATAAACAGTTAAATTCCGTAGGAGGGTAGACTCCCCTGGTTGAAAAAGACGAGTTAAATTCTACGAAGGACGGCGGAGTTCTCTGTGTTAAGAAGAAGTGTGAAGTAAAACTGAGAGAAAGTGTGGGTGTATGAATGGAAATATAAATACCACTAGGTAATTATATTTCATACCAAAACCAACAAGGAGTAAATGGTGAGCCTCAGTGGATGCTTTAGGCAAGGAAGCTCCGCCTGAAAAGGTAGAAGCTTGGGCTTCACCACTGAAGGTTGTGAATCACCATCTTGTTGAAGAAAAGACCCAGTGTTAGAACACCCTAGGTGTTGAAAAACCAATGGGCCCAAATTTAGATTAAAAATGGGAAAGGGACAAAGCAAAGAAAACCAAAAACTTATAGAGGAGTTACAATGTAAAGACTGGAAAGTAGTCCATAAAATAGATGAAAATGCGATAAAACATTTAGGCTTTTGGATAAAACAACATGGGTTTAATGGCAGGCTGTCAACAACAAATATTAGAGAATTACAGCAAAAAATAAGAACAAAATGTGGTCAGGATGAGGACAAACCAAAGAAAGCGGGTTTTCCTCAAACTATAGTCTGGATGAAAATAGCAGGACAGCGCGAAGAAAAAAAAAAAAGAGCAAATTATACAGAAGTAGGCAGATGTAAACAAAAACTTGATGAACCATTTGAAGAGTATAGAGTAAGAATGGAGAAAGTGTTTAGAGCAAACAGCGGTTTGGCTCTTGACAAAGACGAAAATGGTCCTTATAAACAACAACTAAAAAACGCTCTTCACTCAGGGTCCCTGCCGGAAATAAATGGATGGGTAAATCGGCATTACATAGGAATGAGTGGAGGGGGACTTGCTGATTACATAAATCATGCCCTCCATGCAGAGAAAGTGATTAAAAGCAAAAAGGGGAAGAAAGAGATTTTCTTCCAAGACAATAAGGAAGAAACCATATACTATCAACATTCAAGAGGAAGAGGTCAAGGCAGAGGTTTTGGGACAAAGCCAGAATACTCCAGGGCCTGTTGGTCGTGCGGAAAAGAGGGCCATATGGCAAGAGATTGCAGAAGCAATCCCTCTCAAAACGATCACTACTAATACTAACAAAATAAATAACAAAATATTACAAGAGATGCAACAGCAAGCACCTAAGCAGGAAATAGACCAATGGGAGAAGAAAGGAGCAAAATTATCAGACAGAATCTATAAATGACCAGAAAACAAACCAATCCTACCAAAAAATCTATATAAATGGGCAGCCATATTGAGCCATGGTAAATCACATGTCTCAACAGGAGGGATGGTAGGATTAATAAACCAAATATAAAAAATGTTTGTAGATCATGTCTAATATGTGCAAAACATAACGCTCAAGGCAACTTACGACCAAAAAGAAGACAGTTTCCTAAACCTGATTATCCATTTCAGCATATACATATGGATTTCATAGAGTTAAACCCAAGTGAAGAAAAAAAGTTCTGTCTAGTAATAGTAGATTCATTCTCAAAGTGGATAGAACTTTTCCCTACTAAACATCCAGATGCGCTAACAGTAGCTAAAGCATTATGCAAAGATATAATTCCACGATATGGAATCCATGAAAAAATATACAGTGATAATGGTTCACATTTTGTACTGTTACAGCAACTGCTGTAAAAACAGCAGTTCCTGAACCCTTCCCGCTACTGTTGGGCGACAGTCTGCTTCAAACACGGTCAGAGAGAGATGGAAACACCGCGGAAGCGGCCGTCATCCAGACACAGAGGACTGAAGCTCACTTTACCAGAGAACCTCTAAATCAGGGGGGATCACACTTTTTTAGCATGTGAGCTTCTTAAAACAAATCAAATAATGTAAAGTTTTCATTTTTAGGTGTTCAAACATACAACCATCATGATGTTACAACAGAAACACGATTCCTGTTTGAAAACCATGAAAAATCCATGGATGAACAAATCTTTTTGTGAGAAACCGACCGAGCCCTTTACTCTAAAGTTAATAAAGTGACAAACTCTTCTGACAGACAGCTGCTCTCGTGGTGACTGTGGTTGGTCCCTATACGTTGTATTTTTTGTTATCGAAAGAACAGCTGGTTTTAATCTCGCACCCGCCTTTTGTAGTTCCATGAATCTTTTTTCAGCTAAATTACTTAACACACATTATTATAAATATTAAATAAAAACTTTGAAAGAGAAAAACATCTCTAAACATCCTCCGTGTCTTCCATGCCTGCGCTGCGCTCCCCACATGCAGACAGCAGAGGAGCATGAAAACGATTCACCAAAAGAAACGGAATGTTTCTAAAAGTAGTCATCTGAATGTACAATTATGCAAATGCACAAATGCTGACAGAATCACAAAGTTGGTAGCTTCTAATTCTGCTGTTACTAGGTATGTGATAGAACTTTCAGGTAATTGATTTTTGTCTAATTAATGAAACCTGTAATTACTCTTATAATTGCAATAAAAAGTTTGAGGTACCGTATATCTTCCAATAATGGTTGGTCTACAATAGACGCTGGTTTCCAATAAACGCCAGGTCTAACAGGTAGTTTTTGTAATAAATACCGGTCCCTAATAGTGGCCAGGCTCCTTTAAGACCCAACATTCCCCTGCCCATGTGCTTTGTACTCTGTCAGGCGGGGGAGTGTGTGTGTGTGTGTGTGTGTGTGCGTGTGGTGTGTGTATGTGTGTGTGTGTGTGTGTGTGTGTCTATAGCATTCAGCATTCTGTTTTTCCAGTGTCTACATGAAAGTCAGCTCACAAAACTGCAGAACAAAATCAGCTGCATGTTAAAAATGACACTTAATTTCTTCAAACAATGTTTTAAATGAAAACATGGTTTCAGCCTCAAGAAAAAGGCTCTTACTGAATCTCTTTCCACAGCTTATATGAAAAAAAATATATAACTGCAAGTTACAGGTTGACAGTTCAAGTTTTGCTCAATACTTGAACTTGAAGTCTTTTTGTATCAAATTTACTTTGGATTTGGAATCCATTCACTGCCTGTTTTTGTTTAATGTCTCCAGTCATTGCTTTCATTTGTAAAACTACATAAAATGAAATGCCATAAGCGTTGCACGCCTCATGTCCATGGACTCTGTTTCATCTCTGCATACCCAAAATCAATCTTGCAGTGGTTTCCAAGGAAAAGTGAACATCATTGGAAATAAATAGTCCCTCAGTGAGGGCCACACGTTATTTTTACAGCTGCCCAAAGAATAAGTCAGCCTGAATAAACGCACCAACATCATTCAAACTGTGAATTGAAGCTCTGCTAAAAACCTATTGGAACAAGGTATTTTTTTCCACTCCAGAGTTTAGCTAAAAATGAGGTTGTCCTGTCATGCAAAGAGCACATCTAAAGGGACTTCCTATTTCAACACCAGCTGGTGATCAATCTGCTTCAGCCTCACACCGAGCTGCAATAAGTTACAGAAAGACCGACCTTGTTCCTCCAAGATTCTCCAGGCTGGTCAAGATCCATACTTTATATTTTTCACTAAAACTAAAACCGGACATGAAACATTTACTGTACTGCATTGCGAAGAGCTACCAAAAATACTCTGATATAATTTAAAATGTTATTTTATATACACAGCTCAAAATAAAGGGAACACTTAAACAGCTTAATGTTACTCCAAGTCACTCACACAGCAACACAGTTTCACAAGATTTTGTGGAAGTAGAATAGACAACAGGTGGAAATAGTAATAGACACCTCCAATAAAGGAATGGTTCTTAAGTGATGACCACTGACAACTTCTCCATCATTGTTTTCTGGCTGTTTCTGTGACTGTTGAATGCCGACTGTTGTCACTCCAGGGGTACCATGACACGGCGTCTCAAACCCACACAAGTGAGGAACAGGAAAGAGAGCCTGCACTTGCAGGCAGCAGCCACAGTCAGGAGATGCTCTTAGTCCTCATTCTGGAGTTGTAGTCATGAGTTGGAGTTCTTCTGAAATGTTTTTGTGTTTCAATGTTCACCAGAAGACTTTGCTTCAAAGTAGTTTGTGTATAAATAATGGGTTTGTTAATTACATTATGTTATTATATATAAGTTTATTTTTTTTATTAGATCATTTTATAATAGTAAAATAAACTTGTTTTTAACCACTTTTGACATGAGACTATATTAAGAGGCCTTATGTGTTTTATCAATCCTCCAAAATGCACACATCAGATGACTGATGTTTAATATTAGAATAAATGTAAAGCACATGTTCTTTTTTCTGATGCACAGCAGTATTCATAGTTTTTTGTTCAGCAAAGTTGGTTCTGAATAATACTAAGTGCAAGTAAATTCACTGCTTCAGGAGTATGGAAGCACATGTGAGTCATAGTTCAAAATAAAAGTCAATACTGGAAATGCTTTTTCATTTTCACAATATAGCTGACTCAGTTGACTCAAAAATAAAATAACTCTTAACTGTCTTTTCATTTTCTTCTTCAACACCGCTCATTGTTGACATAAATAAAGTGACAAAGCCAATGAAGATTGACTTTTCCTTCTCACATCTCGCCACACTAAAGTGTCTTATTAATCAGTTCGACTTTGCAGTTCCAAGTGGCGCACCACGATGTGCTTGTTCTTCTTCTCCTGTATCACTGTTAGGCATATTAGTCAACAAACATGAGTGCAGTGCGCAGACCGGGGTGAGGCTCAAACACCCCGGTCTGCGCACTTTGTTTCAGGTCATAACGTAAACCAAGAAAAAGTGCCAAGAAAATGATTTTTGTTCCCATGTCTGGCCACTACATTTTAAATGCAGTTTTCTTTAGATTTTACTCTTCTGGACTTTGGGCTGAAAGTTCTTTGAAAGATATCCTGCAGTTTTTTTAATGTATGTGTAATGAGGTGAAATGTACATCTGCTTGTTATTGGTTGTGTGTCTGTTCCGTAGGGTCCCTGAACTGAGCATCTCATTGCTGCCTGTTTGGGCTCAGGTGTGGATTGAAGGTGTGCTCAATCAGAGACATTATAAAGGGCAGGAGGATTTCCAGATGGGGGTGTGTGTAAGTAAAATTTTCCAGCTCTAGCTCAATTTTGTCAGTAAGAAACTGGACCACATGGTTCTGTTCGAGGTTGCAGAGCCCTGGTTTTAGCTGTTGCATTAAAAACGTAATTCAAAGTATACATACACAGTTTTTATACACTCTGCATATGCTGGCAGTGGAATATAAACATTGCATCCACATCAGATTTTGACATCTTGTACACACATGTCAAATGAAGCTATAATTGAAATTTTAAAATTAATTCAAGCTCAATAATTGGTGGGAAATCTGATTTTTTTCTGCTCCAGATCTCAGGCCATCAGTCCTCCCTGTGATTATTGAATATAAAAAGAGCCAAAACATACAGTCTTTTGAACGGCTCTTAGAAATGAACTGATCCAAAAGATCCGGCTCCCTAAAAAGAACCATAAATCCCTTCTCTAGTTCTGTAGATGCAAGGATGGATGTAACACACCTTTCAGGAAAATAACATTTCCAGATTGTATTACTCCTTAACACATTTAATCTAAATTATGTTAAAGGCTTCAATGGGTCAAATTAATTACTTCAACTTTCTCTCATGAGAGGTGTCAGAATCCAGGCCTGGAGAGTTGATGTCCTACATGTTTCCCTACCAACCTGCCATTGAAGCTCCTTATTGGCTAAACACACCTGATCCAGGTATCAACAGCAGATAATGCAGGGTTTCTGGAAAACCAGCAGGAGGTCGGCCCTTGAGGTCTGGATTTGGATGCTAATCATTAGCCATGCCTATTAATTATTAAATTACATGAGCACCATGTGCTCTTATGTGTTCTTATGTTAGAGTGATCTGTGTCAAAATGTACTAACATGTATAGGGATCTGATTTTCTAGGTTTTTTTCACTATTTGATAAAAAAACCAAAACGGTTCAAAACAAAAAAGGCACCAGAGAACAACAGCCTTTCCCAACAAGAGCAAGATTTGTTTTCAATGAATGGAGAACTGGGGACTCTACATTAACTTTACACTTTCAGTATCAACTGACAAAGGTGTTGACAGTTTTTTTAAAATAAATTACTATTTAAGCACATTTTTATTTTATCATGATCAATTATAGAAATGGTACAGCACTAAAAGGGTGATAGGATAACATGGTTTCTTATTTATTTGTTCAACCAAAATTCAAGATTTAAGAAATCTAAAACTGCAATGGTTCCTTGATATCAGTCTGCACTTTAACTTGATAAATTCAAACACATTTCAACAAGTTGTAAAATATTGATGAAAGAGATGAAATGTACTGAAAGTGGTTGTAGAATAAAGTGCAATTTGTTCAAATTCCCTTAACATTAAAGATAAAGGTTGATAAAGTTACAGCTGCAATAAAGTTTAACTGAGATATTAGGAATAAAACCACAGTCATAAATAACAACTTGGTGCTCAAAATGGACTTGAAAGTGAGACACTGGAAGTCTGATTTATGTTAAAGACATGTTTATTTTTGCTGTGGCTCTATATGTATAATGTAAAACATAATTAGGGTTATAAACCTGTGGCACTGACCCCAAACACTTCTTTTATGGACAGCCATGACACGCTCAGCTGTACCATCTAAAAGTGTCACCTCCAATTTGTGGATGGGTAGGTAAGAAAGCCACACGGCATGTGGTGTGACAGACATTATGAGCAACAAAGGTCAGATGCTATAAAGTTTGACCACTGCAGGACATAAAACAGAGAGTGAAATAAATAAAGAGGAACACGTCATGCACAATGTGTCCAAAAAGGCATGTGAAAGTGCAAGCAAGCGCTGAAAGAAAAATCCTGAAATTAATCAGAAAACAAATTTCTCATTTGCAGTCCAACCCAAACTTCCGTTTTTTAGCAGAATAAACTTTCTTCTTGTATTGAATATACTTCAACACTGCAACACACATTACTAAAACAGTTTGTCTTGACTTTTCACTTGACTTTGGGCCAGAACTTTTCCCAACTTCTAAGTGCTGTGTAAATGTTTCATGAAGTCCTGGTATTTCTTTCAGAGCAGCTGTGAATTCTCACTTTGGGACAGCTCGTTTTTTGGCTCTTTTTATGTTTTTTTACTTTCCTTCTATCTTCATTCTTCTGTTGGAGGGCTTTTCATAGAAAGCACACTTGAGCAGAGCCAGAAATGCAAAGCTTGACTGTTCAGATTTTTTTTTACTACAAATGCAAGTCCAAGTTTATGAGCTTTCATCAAAGTCCATTTTTACAAATCCAAGTGAAGTGGGAAGTCCCTCAATCCCAAAAAAAGCCTTTCAATATCACATCAAATACTCCAGGGATGAAAATTGCAACAAGTGAAGGGCTGCAATCTAGTCTGTCCAGTTATAAAAAAGGAAATTGACTTGAGTTCTTTAGTCCAAACGTCAAATCTATGTCAGATCTGTAAAGCAGAGGTGCTTAACACTGATTCTTCAAACCTTCCTTTATTTCCAGATGTCCCTGTCCAACTCAGCCCAGGTTTGATCAAGTGTGTTCTCTTGACCAGGACATGAAAGGATTCACCTGATCTGACTAATCAACTGGGAGTGCAAGAAAACGAATTGGTTAGAGGATCTCAAAACCCATGGATGTGGAGATCTGCTCTATAGCAGCTGATAAAAACGCATTGAGGAGCTCCTGAAGTAACCCTACAGAGCAGACTCATCCTTCTTCCCCTCTGGAACATATCCGATTGACCATACGTCACTTGTTGTCAAGCCTCTATGGCTTGTCTCTGTGGTACATCAGATGTTGGACAAGGTAAAGAAGTAAAAGTTTCAGGACACTCTAGAATCATGGTTAGTTCATGTTGCTCCAAAGAGTCAATGTAAAACTGAGACTGAAATCACTGCATGTGAGACTTAAGTGCAACTCTAGTCCACATCACAAAAGTCTGCCTCTGCTTTGTGCAAAAAAAAAAAAAAGATTTTGAATTTCAGCTTTATTGTTTTACTCTGCTTGCAATTGGGTGATAGTACATTTCAATGGAAAGTCAATGAAACCATTTAGCCTCCTTTCAAAGCAAAATAATGATGTGAAGTAACTCTCCACTTAAGCTCTCTCACCAGTCACTCAATAAGGAATTACCATCAGTCTTTTCTGTCTTTCATGAGGTTCTATGAAAACGCTCAAGTCTGCACAAAAAGGACACAATAAACTGTGAGGCTGTGTCTGAATTCATTACCTACTCCCTACTTACTAAAAACCTATATAGTGCTGCACTGTATAGAGCTGGAATATATATAGTGCTGGACTATGTAGTGCTGGACTATGTAGTGCTGGACTATATTTGCTGGACTATGTAGTGCCCTGGATTTTAAAAGCAATTCGGACACCATGCTCACTACTTTTTGGTCGTAGTTCTTCTTCAGGTGTTGTTTATATGACAAACAACAGAATGGTTGCATTACCGCCACCACCTGGTCTGGAGGCGAACTACTTTCTTTTTCAGACGCCAATTATCACATCACGGGTTTGCCGAAGTAAAAACCTAAAAATGTGAACATAGTACGAAGACAATTTATGAATGTTCTGTGTTCTGATGATAGAAACAACCTGGCAGCGTTTGCCTGAAAACAGACTCTCTATCGCCATCCACAGGCAGATCAGATTCTGTACGTCCTCATCTGTCCCTACATGTGTAAACACATTTAAAAAATGTCTTCTCAACTTATGACTGCGGATAAAAATCACTTCTTTTATTATCTACTATGAATATTTCCACCTTCATTCAAAACAACAGTGTTAGCAAAACAATAGAATTAGCAAAACTGATAAGCTCCGTCAGAATATACATCATTGGTAAAATAATTATCTATTATGACATATTTCATAGTACATATCTACTATTAATTTTATATTCTACTACAAATACTTAAATATTTACATTTATATGTCATCTCCCTTTAGCGACTTGCTTCCGCCATTTTGAAAATCATTCAAACGCAATGCATTGTGGTCTATCTATTTCAATGTAGTGAGCATCAATGCCCACTTGTTTTTTCGCAGAGGATTCTGGGAAATCTCTAGTGCACTCCATTTTGTAATTCTGGATTCAGACACCACTACAAAATGGCGAACGTAATATATAGTGAACTATATAGTGCGTAGTGAATGAATTCAGACACAGCCTAGATGAAGAGTTTCCTCTCTAGAGCAGCCATGATTTTAAAAGCTGGTAAATATATTTGTAAACTTATTACGTTTTTTGTTTTTCTGGGCTAATATACTGTATGTTGTGCTTAAAGTTTCTACAGATAACTTTCCCATCCAGGCCATCGACTGGAACAAGCGGAAGGTGGAAAAGCTTGACCAGCAGCACTGGGAGTGTGGAGGCTGGAATATCTGAAGCTCTTTGTTGAATTACTGTGTAAGATGTCCTCAAGTTAATGTCATGGAGAAATTTAGTTTTATTTTCACCACTAAGGGGCGCTAATTGATGAAACGTAGATGCATGTGATGTCATTACGTTAAGCACGTCTGAAAACAGTGTTTCAGTTTTTCCCTCCAGTTTTTCGCATTGGCGGTTTTATTGACTTCAAGAAGGAAGTGTGTCAGTTGAATACATACTGTATGTAAACCAGGGTTCTTCAACCTTCAACACTTACAGAGCCATTCGGCCAGTTTCTTGCTGACCACAACTCAGTTGGAGCCACAAAGTCTTTAATCATGCTCTAGAAACATGAAACACTTATTTGCCACAATATTGTTTCCATAATGATAAATAAACATTAAATATAGTTTTTGACATAAACATAATCATAAAGAGAAAAATATTTCTAAATATGAAATCGTTAATAACTTGAGTTTGCATGACGTCCTTTCAAAATGACATCCTTTACCACATCGCAATGCTGAAAATGTAGTAATGGGTAGTGTGATGCATGTGAGCAGTGATTTAAAGAAACCATTTGTTACCATTTGTGGTCATTCATAAATCCAATTAACTAAGATTAAACCAGAGCTGGTGAAGTGACCCTTACTGTATTTTTCAAACAATATGGTTCACTCAAAATCCTTCAATTTGTTCAAAAATATGAATTCTGGTTGCCCTTACTGACCTCCACTTGATTTTCAAAATGTTTCAGTCCAACTTTGTTAAACTATAAAGCTGAACTGCTTGATGGATTGTTGGAGCATTACAGTTACCGTGGCCAGGAGCCTCGCAGAGTAATAGATTACATTCCTTTTTTAAATTTCTTTACTACTTACTTTTGATGTTACAGTTACTTTGCAAAATAAAAAAAAGTTTGTATTTTTCTTTAACCACAGAGCCATATGGAGGGTTAAAACAGCCACATTTGGTTCTGGAGCATCAGTATTAAAACATTAGTTCTTTAATCCTGGCATTAGTAAGCACTACCTGGGCTCATATTCATGTATATCACAGGTGTCAAACTCCAGGCCTCAAAGGTCAGTGTCCTACAAGATTTCCCGCCAACCTGCCATCGAAGCTCAATCTTTGACTAGAAGTGGGGAGAAGCTGGATGGGAAAAACCCCCACCAGACTTCAACCGTACCCTAAAAGTGTGCAGCAGCTTTCAACATTCATCATTCATTCATTTTCTGAACCGCTTTATCCCTTTCGGGGTCACAGGGCTGCCGGAGCCTAACCCGGCTACTCATGGGCGAAGGCAGGGGACACCCCTGGACTGGTCGCCAGTCTGTCACAGGGGGCTTTCAACATGGAAATCCGAATCCTTCCTTGTTGTTTTTTAAATGACCATTTAAAACAAGGTCATAAAACAAGCTAACTCTACATGGGATTTTAGAACAACATTTTACATTGATGAACTGTTGATCAAAATCGAAGGGTTTGGTGAAAATATCTAGTTTCTAGCAACAGCAAAATGTAACTGTCATTACTTTTAAATTGAGCAACTTAAAATGTATTGGCACAAAACAATCCACAAGTTTCATGCAAAACAGAATTTAATGGTCAATTATTACATCTGACTTGCAGGGATCAAAGTTCTTCATCCGAGGAACTACTGTCAATCAACTCCAGCAGTCAATCTTCGTTTTTTAGCAGCCCCTCATGTCCTTGTTTAGTCGACGTCTCAGTGCTGCCTGACAATGAGATAAAGACACCAATACATTCACAAAGCTCTTCACATAAAAAAAGTTGTACTTATTATGCTGGATGATCCACAGAAATCTGTGAGGAAGAGTGTTAAGCTTTGCAGCTTTCCTGGCGTAGAACTCAGAGGAAAAATGTGACGGAGGCAGTAACTTTCTTTAGCCACTCTGGCATATGTATTCAACTGACACACTTCCTTCTTGAAGTCAATAAAACCGCCAATGCGAAAAACTGGAGGGAAAAACTGAAACCCTATTGTCGGACGTGCTTAACGTAATGACATCACATGCATCTACATTTCATCAACTAGCGCCCCTTAGTGGTGAAAATAAAACTAAATTTCTCCATGACATTAACTTAAGGACATCTTACACAGTAATTCAACACCCCCACTTGTACTCATGTTACATAAATCCAAACATGTACGTACATCTAGTCTCTTTATGACTAAATATCAAGAGTTTTTTGTTCTTGCATAGATTTCCCAAATGTAATAAAATGTAATGTTTAATACATTATGTATGTTTATAAGGCCTTAACTCACACACAAACACCAAACCTATGGTCACAACCAAAACATTTAAATTATTTCTATGTAACAAGCTCTGAACTTATTCACAACTGGTAGAAAATGTGAAATTCCACATCAAACTAAAGTATCTGAAAAGGCCCTTTAGGCTACTCTGTGTGCTTGTTTGTTAGCTTAGCTTAGAAGCCCGTGGTGGAGGAGGGAAGGGGCAGGACGACGCTGCGCGTGACCTCATGACCTGCCTTGCTAAAAAGCTGAAGCAAGATTTCTAACGGTAAGAAACTAACAGATGTTGAACATCAAAATATGAGCTTTAAATTGAATGCTGATGTTATTTTATTGTCTCTGCTCATGACTGCAAGATTGAACCTCTTAAAACCCAGCTAATGTTTAAGCTAACCCTCCACTCACTGACAGACAGGGCCCAGTTTAACAGAAGTAACTCCTGGTAAAATAACACAAAATGCATGTGAACGCAGGTCTTCAAGACCCACTCCGATGCAAATCACGTTCTGGTGTTTTAACATGCTCATGTGGCGTTTTCTCACAGTGGATGACATAGATTAAGTAAACTAAGCTTAACTAACTAAGCTTTTGAAAATGTCATCGTTTTACTTTGTTCCAGCCTAAAACACCTTGCCGCGCGTTTGATTTAGCAAAACCACAGTGACGTCATGAAGCTTTATTTGGAAAATCACGTCATCGTACGAATGATGAAGCCAGTAATCCAGCCGTCACCAGAGACGCTTCTGCTTTAAAAGATCCATACAAAGATCAGAGCATCGCTACTTCTACCTACTGATGAACTGATGTTTAGTTTCTGTCTTACAATATGGATATGCTCACATTATATTTTTGACTGAAATTATTATGGCTGAACCAAAGAAAACCAACATTTCCTTCTCATCTGTTATGTTAATATGAACCAACAACCATGTTGTTAAAAGTATTTTTTGTTTTTGTTTGGGGTTGTTGAGGGTTTTAATTCTTTTCAGAAGAATGTCTTTCTCCTTCCTCATGGTCAGATTCTCCTCTTTCACAGCGTCAAGTTCCTCCTGCAGATGTTCGGATTGTTTGAACTCTTTCTGCAGTTTCTCGTTTTCCACAGACAGATCCCTCTTAATTTGCTCCAATTTATCTGCGTCCGATTTACGCTGCATGTACTGAGCTTCCACCCTTTCTTTTTGTTGGAGAAGCTCAGTCAGCTGTTTGTTTTCCTGTTCGAGGGCCTCTGTTTGTTCTTTCAGGGAATCAAGTCTATCCAGCTGGAAGTTGTGCTTTCTAACAAGCTCTTGGACGTCCTCTTCATGCTGTCTCAAGATTGCAACCTCATCTTCCTGCTTCCTCACATGATCTTCCAGACGGGAATTTTCTTCCATTGTCTCTGTGTATTCATCCAGAAGATCTTTGTATTCCTGAGGACACGCCTGCAGGTCATCTATCTCTTCTTGGAGACGTGCAGCGTTGGTCAGAAGAGATGAGTTCTTCTTTTGCAGGAATTTTATGTGTTTTTCCACAACCAGATTCTCATCTTTTACAGCATTGAGTTTGTGCTGCAGATCTCTCAAATCTTGGACCTTCTTCTTCAGTTCCTCGTTTTCCACGGACAGATCCTTCCTAGTTTGCTCCAGTTTATCAGAGTCAGTCTTATGTTGCTTGTACTGATCTTCCACGAGTTCTTTTTGTAGTAGAAGATCAGTCAGCTGTTTCTTTTCTTTTTGGAGGGCCTCTGTTCGGTTTTTGAGGAACTGAAGTTCATCCAGCTGGTAATTGTGTTTGATGACCAGCTCTTGCATCTCATCCTTCTGCTGTCTCAATCCTTCAGCTTCATCTTCCTGCTTCTTTACAAGATCTTCCAGACGGGACATTTCTTCCATTGTCCCTGTGTATTCGTCCAGAAGATCTTTCAGTTCTTGAGGATACGCCTGCAGGTCATCTATCTCTTCCTGGAGACGTGCAGCGTGTTTTTGTAGAGATGAGATCATGAGATGCTGGTATTCCACTTGTTTCTTGATGGTCACGTTTTCTTTACTCACAGCATCAAGTTTGTCCTGCACATCTTTCAAATGTTGGACCTTGTGCTGGAGTTTCTCAGTTTGCTCTGACAGATCGTTGTTCATTTTCTTGAGTAAATTCGTTTCTGCCTTTATCCCCTGATATTCTGATTCCAGTGTTTGGATGTGTTGGTGGCGATCTACCAGCCTGTCTCTTTCACATTTCAGGTTGTTGTTTTCTTCTTGAAGTGACTCCAGTTCGTTCAGCTGAGCGTTGTAGTTGACAGCCAGTTCCTTGGTCGTCTCCCACTGCTGTTCCAGGTTTGAAATCTCTTTTTTCAGGTCCTTGTTCTGACCTTCCAGCTGAGATTTCTTTATTTCCAGTGTGGGAAACTTGTCCTTCATCTCCTCTAATTTTTGATTTTGAAGTTGCAGCTCTTCAACTTGGTGCTTAAACTCTTCAGCCTGTTGCTGTAAAACTGCAACTAGTTTGGCTTCGTTTTCATAGAGTAATTCAAATGGCTGTTGGAGAGCCAACTTTTTCTGAAGTTTGGTCAGCTGGAATTGGAGAGTTGAGGTTTCCTGCTCCAATCTTTTCCTTTCAGATCTTTTCAAATTCAGTTCTTTAGTTAACTCCTTCCTGGGTCGAAGTCCAGACTGAATTGCAGTAGCTTCAGCTGTGATTGTTGCGATGCTTCCTGTCAACTCATGAACTCGATGCTGCTCTTCGTCACACAATCGTTCCACTTGGGCTTGATCTTTGAGGTCTTTAGAAAGACGCTTCAGTTGCTTTCCAAGTGTCTTGTTGTGTTTCAGAGCAGCTTTAAGAGTCTTCTTCATTTCCTTTTGCGTAGCCTTCAAATCTTCCATCTTCGGCAGACTCACAGAGATGTCTTCAATGTGTGAGCTTGAAATGGTGATTTGCTGTGGATTATCTTCAGGTAAACCTTTGATGTCGCACACTTCTGGGTCGCTGAGTTGATAAACGCTCATCGGTAAAGTCCGGCGCAGATGAGGGTCGGGCTCCAGAACGAAGTACCAGATGCAACACCTTGGTCTGTTTGATATATAGGAACTTTGGAGGCAAGATTTGCTCTTTAATCCACAAAAAACTATAATGCGGGACTATATATTTGCCTGAATTTTTAAAGCATTTTCTGAAAGCATGGTCACAACGTTCTTTAACGCCAAATATGACCCCACCAATTTCCCAAAGTAAAAATCTATTAAATACGAGCAATTTACAAGAATGTTTTTGACTCTAAAGTGTTCAGATGACAGAAACGTGGATGGTTTATTAAAAATGTTAACTACTATAAATACATTTATTTATTACATTGTGTTGTATTTTTGCCAATCTAGTGAGCATCCATACACACTTTGGACTGTAAATGAGAACTGGACTGAGTGTTCCAAATTACCGACTGGGTAAGAAACCAAAATCCCATAAACTTCTTTAGAAAAATAAACCATTTTCTATGCATGACGTCATACTTGCTTCATCCAGTTCTATGATGTAGTTAATGGATAAACATGCAACATTTATATTTGTTCTGTATTTATAACCTTTTTCTTAATACCTTTTCTTCTCGGAATTTTGTGATACCTGGAACACACAATTCCAAGCATATTGTTCTCACTAATCTTTTTCACTGATTGTAACCCCCACCACCTGTTTTTTTTCTCTTGTAGGGTTCCTTATCAAAGATGTCCAAGACCTTTGGGGCCCTGCTGAAAACCCAACTCCATTCAATGGGATATCTAGTAAAGCCTTCTCCTTGGAAAAGTGGGCAGTGTTGAGACCCTTTGTGGTTCATTAGATGGTATCTTGGAGGCCAAAATGAGGGAAATTGGCATCAGGTTGCAGTTATAGTGTGTCATGACTGTTTTCCAGGACAACTACATTGTGCATCATGTGATTCATGGTTCAAGGGGTTTCTTTTCATCTGCACAGTGAGGAAATGGGTTTCCCTGTACAATGAAATTCTTCCTTTACTGTTCACTCCAAATGCCATGAAACACTTTAGGTTGTAAGAAACAAGACATAAAGAAGAATATTAACACAAGATACAAGCTATAAACAAGATATAAAAATATAAACTATGCATCACTAGATATTGTGCAAACATTGAGTCACTATGCAAAAGACACTGTCATGGCTAAACAGTGAGGTATGTGTGCAGCAACATTAGTGATAAATTAGTAATAATCAAGATTAAGATGTGCAAGATGTGCAAGGTTCAGTCCATTGTTACAGACTCCTGTCAGCTGTTAAGAAGTCAGATGGCAGAGGGAAAGAGAGTTCCTAAGTCTTGTTGTTCTGCACTTCACACTTCTATACCTCCGGCCCAAGGGGAGGAGAGTGAACAGACCTCGCTGGGGGACCTTGACTATGGGTGCAGCTGTCCTCTGGACTCTGTGTTTGTAGATGCTCTGCAGTGAGGGCTGAGGAGTCATGTGGTGATCTTGGATGCAGCCTTCACCGCTCTCTGCAGGCGTTTGCGGTCCATGGCGGTAGAGCTGCTGTACCACACTGTGATGCAGCTGGTTAAAATGGACTCAATAACGCAGCTGTAGAAGTTGCTGAGGACCTTCGGTGACATGCTGAACTTCCTCAACCTCCTCTGGAAGAACAGCCGCTGGTGAGCTTTCTTCACCAGCTGCGTGGTGTTGAGTGTCCAGGTGAGGTCCTGGCTGAGGTGGACCCCCAGATATTTGAAGCTGTTAACTCTCTTCACTTCCAGACCTCGGATAAGCAGCGGCTGATGAGGACTCCTCTCCTTCCTCATGTCCATTATCATTTCCTTAGTCTTGTCTGTATTGAGGGTGAAGTTGTTGTCCTCACACCATGCCATCAGAGTGGCCTCCTCCTTCCTGTAGGCTGCCTCGCCCCCGCCAGTGATGCATCCTATCACTGCAGTGTCATCTGCAATTTTCAGAATGATGTTGTCCTTGTGAGAGGCCACACAGCCGTGGGTGAACAGGGTGTAGAGGATGGGACGGAGGACGCAGCCCTGTGGAGTTCCAATGTTTGTGATGGTGCTGGCTGAAGTCCTGTTACCTGTGGGTCTGAACCAGTTGGGCTTCATCTCTGCATGAGGGGTGGAGGTCTCAAAGCGGGTGTAGAATGTGTTGAGGTCATCAGGCAGGCTGTCTGTGGCACTGATGGTCCTGGAGCTGCTTCTGTAGTCTGTGATGTGCTGTATGCGTCGCCACAAGCGCCCGGAGTCAGCAGTGGAATAGAAGCCATCCAGCTTCTCTCTGTACTGCCTCTTTGCTGCTTTGAATGCTTTTCTCAGTCCGTACTACGCAGCTTTGTACTCACTCTCAGTGCCAGATGTAAATGCAGTGGAGCGAGCACGCAGCATGTAACGTACCTGACTGTTTATCCAGGGCTTCTGGTTAGGAAACTTCCTGACTTGGATGGTGGGTACGATGTTCTCCACACAAGTGCTGATGTACCCAGTGACATAGTCAGCATAATCCTGCACGCTGAAGACAGAGAATGTGATCTTGGTGTACATGGAGCTGCATAGCCGATCAGCAATGGTGGATGGATTTCACAGGCCACTCCCACCAACCACTTTCAACAAGAAGAGGGAGAGAAAGTCACCTACCATGAAATAACTTGGAGCTGCTTCACAACCCGTTTGCCATGGATGTGGGAACTGCACTTGTGCAGATTTACATGGAGCTGATGGAGCTGCAGTCTTTTGGTAAACTGAAAGTACAACACTGCAGGACCCGCACAGTTTATTTACTCCATTCCTGCAGAATTACTTCTGCTCCGTCTACATGCGGCTCCAACCTTGTGCATGTTTGGTCGCGCATTTCTGTGCGAGAAGTTCTTCTCAGTGATGAAGACTAACAAAACAGCACACAGGAGTTGATGAGCTCCTGCAGTCCATCTGAGAGTCTCTACAACACAGGACCTCACACCAAACACAAACCAACTTGTTGATGAAAAACGACGCCAGGCCTCCAGCTCTGATAAAATGACACGAGAGCAAAGAAAACGGAATGATTTGATTTGTTATGGATGAAAAGACACAAATGTATTTAGATTTCCAGGTTTTGTTGACTGTCATGCAGCATGTTTTGAATTTGTATAATTTTGTTGGAGAGCAAAATCTTTTGGGATATTTAAAATGTACGGTTTTTTTTATATATAAAATGAGATAAGAGTAAAGAAATGTCAGTGTTTTTTCTTTTCATGTGTACTTTATTTCTCACTTGTATAAATTTGATAGAATTTCTTTTTGTGGAGAGCAAAATATTAAGTTATTTAAGGTTTTAGTTGACTTATTCCAGCATAATACCCCTGTCTATTTGTATTCATGTTTATATTAAGACAAACTGTTACGTTTTATACGTTTATTTCTTATTGTGTTCAATAAAAGTTTATCCTGTAAAGTGTATTTTGGATTTTTGGCCCCCTGTGCAGTTTGACACCTCTGCTATAAAGAGTCACTTTGTGTAACGTGTCTGAAGATTGCTTTATAAATAAAGTTTGGCTTAATTAGCAAATATGCCTAAAAGCCACTTCTTCTTTGAAATGTAAATTCCCCTGAATGCTGTCCCTTGAACTTATCTTATTTATTTTACTGAATTTTGTAGTAAACTTACTGTCATTATTTGAACTTTTTCTAGGTTTTATACAATTCTGAGTATACTTTTCTACACTTCCGAGCTTTATAAAATCTCTAATCAAATTTAGTGAGTGAAGTCTTTAAATAAGCTTTATGAGTTTTTCTACTTCCCACATTGTATCACATTTTATTTCAATTTTGATTCTTGTATTTTAACTTGGAAAAATCATGTAAATGAATTTACAGAGAGCTCTGTGTGTGTGTGTGTGCTTGGGGGGTGGGGGGTTAGAGGTACACTTCTGCCACAGAAACCCCTTATACTGGGACTGGGTTGAAAGAATAGAAATGATCTAAAACACTTCCAAACCACATCCGTGTTTTCATTGGTCAATGGCAAACTTCTGGTCCTGGGGTCAAAGGGTTACCAATGAACCACCATTTAGGAGTCTTCAGGAAAGTGTGGCAATGGGTAAAAAGATACCATTGGGTTTGGCAGGTTTATGAGACCCCCCTACCCTCTGAAAAAAAACAGGCTTTTAGCTGTCCCAGAGGACATAAGAAAATCCTTTCTTGTTGATCTGACCAGAGAATTCCAGTGATCCTGAACAAGCAGGATTATCACTTCACTGAGATCCATTGAGCAGAAGGAGAGTTGGATATCGAGACCGGGCTGGGGGGTGTACTTGCACACATAACCCTGTAACATTGTCAAATGGTAAAACCCTACACAGTATAGCAAGAACTGGACTGATTATTCCTTCCCCCTTGCGTTCCGAATAGGAAGTAATTGCTGTTCCCAGAAAGCCAAAATCCTATAGACTTTTATTGAGATATAAACAGCTATGACTCAGTCATCATGTTTGTCAGATTAACGGTTCTTTCTCTAGTACCTCTTTTGAACATGTTCTTGCGAAACCTCTTTTTTTTTTCATGATATATTTTCTTTATTGAAAGTTATTCAAGTTATAAACTGACCAATCAGAGGCCTCAGTAAAAGCCTGTGGTGTCCGCTGGCCCCACCTCGAACGTTCAAAACGTTTGATTGACAGATTCTTTTGATGGCTTTCAGTCGAATGGGTGTGGCTTTCCAACAAGCTCACTCCTGATTGGTGAGAGTGGTTGCCGTAGAAACGATGACTCAGACTGACTCGCACTTAGTACTAACGCCGTCTGTATCTAAAATCTCAGTTGTGTCCATCTTGAGGAAAAATGGTGACTGAATTGACTTCATTTTGTTGGAACCGGAGGAAAGGCTTTTTCAATGGGTGGCATCAGCCTGATGCTTGTCCATCTTCATGGATGTCAATGGTCAAAACGTACTGCTGAGAGACAGCATAGTCTTTCATACAAGTCATTTGGTGTTCTCAAGGTTCTGGAGTAATGAAGCAAAAACTATAAATATGAAGAAAAGCTAAAATAAATAAATATAATCAATCAAATAAAACAAAAACAACAAAATTAGTACTGATAGTCAGCAACCAGGCTTAGTCTGAGAGGTTGAAAGGATGTGATCAAGCAGCTGTCATACAGGTGGTCTATGTAGCTTGTGAGCATCTCTCATTTTTTTTCTTGTGAGAAAACTCAATGCAAACTTTAAAACAACATCAGCTGTTATCCAGCAACACCACTGATGGCCACTGCAGTCCTGCATGAAAGATACCGATCAGAGGCTACTCTGCAAAAATACTGAGATCACTAAGGGAAAAACTGGAAAGACTAAAAGTTTACTTTTACAGAAATCTGAATTGACCAGACTTGTTCTTCCAAGCTGGACAATTCCATGTGTTTTCCAGGCGTCCTACAGGTCCCTCCTCAGGACTTGTCTTAGTTTTCCAACGTGCTCATTCTTGATATAATCCACCTACGTTTCTAAAAAGAAATTTAAAACCTTTTTCACTCTGCCCCATGTCTTTTCTTTTTCCCACTCAGCTCTGAACTATCAACCATCCTCACCTTTCCTTTCATTCTTGCTGTATTTGTCATAAATCACACCTGACACTTTTACTCCATTGGTTACTCTATATTTCCACCATTTCCTCTGAGTCTAAACCCCTAGAGTGTAACGTCTTGGCAGGACATTCTCTCTTTCTGTCACTAATACTGATTCTTTCAGCTTCTATGTACTGGCTACCCTTCACTCTTTTCCCTCTTTACTCTCTTTCTTCTCTCCTTCACATTTTCTCTCTCTTTTCCATCTGGTAAAACTTCAAAAATAAGAAAAAACAAATAATAAAATAATTAATGACAATAAAGTTTAATTTAATACAAAAGAAAGTTATCCAAAAATACACCTGGTTTGCCTTTAACTATATGACAACACCCCAGCTTTAAAATAAAATCAGAGGCTTTCAACATCTGTTTGCTCAGCTGCTGGACAAAACCTGGAAAAATCTTCCATCTTCAACACTTCCACTACCTGTAATCTCATCATTTCCCATCAGTCCCTCTTATTTACACACATGACCTCTGTTTTGTTGGAGCCTAGCTTCATGTAAACTTCAATGATTGTAGATTTCCCTTCATTTTCTTTCTGGTGACAGTGTTGTTGCAAATATCATGGTCCCCTTAACCTCCTTCTAACTCATCTGTCAGTCTGTTCATCACCACAGCAAACACAATCCTTGGTTTAATCCCTCCTGTTCTGTGAACTCCTCTGCCGCACACCTCACAGTGCTTCACCACTTCCTTCTCAGACAAAAGTTTCATCCAATCTGGGCACCTGTAAGCTTTCTCAAAAACCAGAAGATCAAATGTACTTGACATCCAGAATGCATGTACTACCCTTGCCTGGATTTTGACTACCTCCACGCTCATGCTCTAAATCATTAGAAATCATTAAACCAGTTGCGGATGGATCCACTCCTCTCCGCCTCTTTGTTTAAGTGAGGAGCTGCAGCCTCCAAAGTCTCAAAGGGACAATGACGGGGGAGGACAGCCTATTTATTGGTTTAATTTTGAAATGTTATAGTTTTATTTTTTCTGTGAAGATAACAGGAAGAGATTTTTAAAATGTGTTTATGTGTGGCTTTCTGGAAAAACATCAATGTTTATATTTAGGCACACCCTCTGATTGTTACAGTGTTTCTGTTAGCGGACAAACTGACCCCGGCTCCTCATCAGGGAAAGAAAACAGTTATGTGGCCCTCACCAAAAAAGAATTAGGGACCCCTGGCTTATACAATCTAAAAACTAATGTATCAGCTCAATAAAAAAAATAAACTGACACAACGCTTTCCATTAGTCATTTCACAACTAGGCCAACTACTAATGAAATTAAGTTCAACCAACAACTTAAGTTGCGTTAAGGGAAATAGATCTCCTGTTAACAGTTATATTTTTTACCATCATCATTTAATTTCACAGTATAAACACAACTTTTTAAGTTGACCACTGATAAAATTACATTGTCCCAACTTGTTTTTGTTTGTAGCAGAAATTCTTTTAAATGTTGCAGTGTATTCATTTCCCTAATGATTAAAAACAAGTTTTTAAGTTGCTTCAACTCGTTTATGTAGCAGAAAGGATCCATTTATGTTGCAATACATCAGTTGCCATAATGATAAAACTAGTTTTTAAATTCACTCTACTAAAAATTCAAGATCCCTCTAATTGATTTCTTTCAATAGCTTTTGCTCAAGGCGTTAAGTGAGTTCATTTTATTACAACATGAGTGCTGGACAAATATTTGTTTTTTTCTAAATATAAAAACCCAACAAATACAAACAATGTAAATGAGGTACTGTTACCTGCTAAGAAACTCTTAAATACAGCTGAACAGTGGTGTTTCAAGAGATGAAATTTAACAAAACATACACCATCAGTTTTTAACCAAGAGCACCAAATGTGTAACATGAGCTGAAACTCTACTTTTAACATAACTTTCAGAAATCTGTGGTTTATGTATAACCGTAGATACTATGTTTTATGGATACTGTGTTTAGAAAAATTAAATAATCCACTCGTCCCTGGATTTGAAGAAATGTAAACATTTTTGCCAAAAACAAGTGTTTGTGCAACATATTTTAACACTTTTCACCCAACTGTGACAACTAGAAAACACAAACCACTGGGTCTTAAGTTCAGAAAATGCTGTTTTTGAGACTCATCACTTTTGCACTGGGCTTCTGTCCATCAAGGTCAAAGAACAACTTCTGGAGTACTTCAAAAGTGCATTTAAGTTTCTTTGCATATCTCAGATCCAGAGCTTAACTTACGCCCATCAATAAAGCTCCTTGGGATTTTGTTTACTTCCAAATTTTTGTTCCTTCAATCAAAATGGCTGCTTTGTCGTTAGACTGGCTGGCCTGGTCAGCAATGGTGGCAATCGTCAACATTTCTTCATGAAGTTCTGCTTCAAAGCCTTCTCTGTCCTTGTAAAGCAAATAAAAAGATATAGATTGTGAGAAAAAATGAATTTAGTCACTTTTCTGTGTGCACACACAACATAAATTTTGCCAATTACAAATCAAATGTAGCTTTACTAAAAGAGATTTGTGACATTATTTTCAACATTAAATTAATCCATGAATTACTAGGTATAAAATTGTCAAAAAGGAACTGGATATAGACTATGGTCAAACCAAGTGTCTGCATATGCTGTGAACTTGTAAAGTTGTTTACAAGAAACCGTTTATTCAGCCCAAAATCAAAAGGAATAATCCAGGAGGGAGAAGCAGCCAAGAACATGCTTAAATAGAGGGAGAAATGATGATGAGGAGCAGGTGTGCAAGGAGGCAGCCTCAGGAGAGATAGCCATGCCCCCCTCCACACAACACTCTGTAGAAACAAAACATCAGTCCTCTTCATCCAACTTCTTGGATTGAGAACGAACGTTCTTGTTCCAGTCACAAGCGGACGCATGTTTTCAGATCTTCTGATTTCTGGCATCTTTAAGTGGCTTTAATCTTAAATTAGCACATAATTACTGCAAGAAAAGCAGTAACTGCAATATAGATAGCTGAACATGGCACCAAAGAAAAACCAAGAAACATCTGACCTTGCAGAGCTCAGAATTGCACTTGCCAACATCCAAGCTAACCTAGCTCCACTGATTGCACTGGAAGCCAAGCTAGCTCCACTGGTGGAGATATATGCTAAGCTAACACCTTTGATGAAACTTGTGGAAGAATTCTGACAAGAAAGACCAAGAAATGAACAACAAGATAATCGGCTTGACATCCTGGATAGAAGAGCGAACGACTTGGATCAACAAAGAAGAATGAATAATGTCATTAACACAGGATTTCAACTCACTCCGGGCTAGGCCTGGCGCAGCTCAAGTTAGCACAGAAGCTAGCGGGACTGCTAGTGCTTCAGGTAAGAGAGTGGAGAGTCAAGTTGGATCATTTCTCACTTCTAAAGGGATTTCCCTGGATTTGAATAATACCGAGATCTGCCACCCACTTCCCAGGAGAAAGGAGTCAGATAAACCAGCGATCCTTATCAGGTTTGGGAACCAAAAATACAAAATATCTTTGATTAAATAAAGAGAAAGCTTGACAGGGACGGCTGTTTATTGTAATGGCCATCTCTCAAAAATTAAAGCTGAACTAGCAAAGCACGCCAAAGCGGAAAAAGCAGATCCACATGGATCATCCACAGCAAAGCACATGGGTGCTGAATTCCAGGATCTTCGTTAAACCCATTGGTCCACCGGAACTGTCCAAGCCAATGGTCACCACCAGCATGAAAAACTTTGAGAAGTGTGTGGTCATGAACGTCTGAGCCTTTAATTGATGCAAAATGAGAGTCAAATTGTCAGGGTTGAAGTGTGGACACAAATGCAGACGGTAATCTTGAATGAAAAGTCATTTGTTTATTCACAATAGCACTCGAAAACCCAGTAGAACATTCCTTGAAGGAACAAAAACCACCCGATAACCAGTGCAAGGGAGACGAGGACTTATAACCAGGAAGAGAGGACGAGGTAAGTGCAAACAGGTGTGCCAAGTAAGGAGGGAGGGAACACACACTAGGAGGGAAGTGTCAAGTGACCTAAAAGGCAATAGTGAACACAGAAAGCACAACAAAATAAAACAGGAAGTGACATCAGAACACAACAACAACCAATGTCCTGGGTCCCCACACAAATATGATTTTAAGAAAATATGGTCCCAAGGATCTACCGCTATCTCGTAGGTCAACTATGACCCTAATTTTCAGCAGTGACTTCTGTCCTGCAGACACCTCGAGCTCAACTTATTTGCTGTGACATCAGCTGAAGGTCAGTGAACCTGATAAACAAAGTCTGCAGTGACAACAACAAGAAGAACTGTATAAACTCTGTTCAAACCTGAAGGACGGCTGTTAATCAGGCTGCAAGAGAAGGAATACCGTCTTGGACAAAGGCACTAATCTAAACATGGTTCCCTAAAGTGTGATTCATGACTAATGATGTTTCTAATGAAAATAACCTGCACTTATTTTTGATTTTTTCATACCTGATTTCAATAAATGACTTCTCTTAAGAAAATAGTCTGCATATGTTTTTTTTATTTTTCTACCAATCTGTGTATATGACTTTTCCGATGTTGGAAACTTGCTCTATATGGCTGCGTTTTCTCATGATAAATAATATACATTTGTGGATTTTTTAAATTTATGTACATCTCTGATTCTTTTTCTTTCTGCATAAGCTACTAACAAGTTTAGAATACTGTTATATCTACATTCATTTTCATGTGTTTTATTGTTACTTAAGGATGCTTAATGACCTGAATCAATGTTGGTATGGTATTAATGTCTGATCGTAAGTTACGAATTGGAACTTGATAATTCATGTAAAGTAAATGGTAAGGTCGAGCCGGGGTGGGATTACATACGTTTGCTTCCTCCCACTCCCTTCAAGGAATCTGTCATTTGATGCCTAGTTATCTTGTGTTTGACTTGTTTTTATGGACGTAAATCTATGTTAAATGATTGTGTTATATATGAGTTATTGTTGCCTGATTGCTTTCAGATTTTCAGCTTCTAATTTAAAATAAAAAAATAATAAAAAGATGTCAAATGTCTTCAAAAGAAGTATTAAATCCAGTTGCCTTTGAGAAGAAAACATGCCTCGATTTTTTAAATATGTTTCCAGGGTTCATACAATTGATCTAATAACTTTGGATACATATTCCAAGTCTTTTACTATGCCACCTACAAACCTACAAAGTTTGGCCAAATTCAGAGCAGAGAAGATTTATTTTGAATCCCAAATGTTGGCTGATACAACATGTCCTTTTGACTCTAACACACCCCCACCCCAACCCCGACACACACACACTAACACATACACGCACACACAGTCAAAACACACCGAATCATGGCTATTGAGTGAGCTCTTTACAGCAGAAAGCAGGGGCCAGTGGGGATATTTATTGTTTCTGTGGGGTCAGAGGTGGACTTTATCCCACTTAATGGAAAGCTGTCCTGTGAGCTGCCAGTCACAGCATGTCTGATCCAATGACAATGTCCTGTCTGCCCCACTGAAACTCAAATTAATTTCCACTTAGAGTGTGTCTGGGGGCAGAAAACAGAACAAAGCTGCTCTGGATGCTGATGTAATGAAAACAAGCCACACCTCAGAGGAGCGCATACCCAGAGAATGTGTGGAATTTATGATGGATTTTTTTCATAAAAAAAAAACAAATCAAAACAAAAATTTAGCAAAGTATTTACCAACCAAGATACAGCTTTCAAATACTGCTCAGTCGCTGTAGAAAATATGTTTTATTTATTTGTAAATGTTCCTTTACTTTAGTTCTGGATCGAGTTATATATGAGTTATATTAATTGTTTGTCATAGGATAAACATGTGGTTCTCAAAAAGAAAATATTTTCCCTTCACGGCATCAGCGTACTTAAGCAAAAACTCTTAACTCGACTTTTTTTTTTAATCAGGTAGCCTGAAATCAACTTTTACCTGTAGCAAATTATGTTTTCTATTTATCCAAAAGCCCATGCTGGAGTGGTTTCAGCCATCATGTGTGTTCCTGACTTTCAAAGACCATTTATCATCATTTATATAAGTTCACTGTGATTTTAGTGAAATATAATTTAACTTAGAAAGCAGGCCTTTTCATCAATGTTAACAAATATCATTTTGAGTCGTTATAAAAGACAAAAAAAAAAAAAAAAGAAAATAGAAACCAAACTAATAGAGCAGAATTACAGTTAGAATCTTTGGGTGAACTGATACAGTAATGAGGCGCTTAATGAATAGAACACAGGCGTAGACGGTTTAATTGTGAGCATTTGTTTGGTGATCAAACACATTGGCTGCAGCCTACCATGGCTCAGCAGATGCTCATTATTTGTGCATGTGCTATTTGTGTTTGTGTGAAAAAGAAAGACAATTTTGGCTGTTCACCACATGGAAGTGATTTTCTTAACTGCAACTATTTTTTCTTTGGATTGCAACAATTACATTTATCATGATTTGCTGCTCTGGACAGATGTCAAGATGGTGTTTTTGTTTTGCCATTAAAGAAAAAAAACAGAAAAAGAAGTTGATGCAAATCCCTGAGATTACTGCCAAAGCAGGATAACGAAGGCACTAAGAATTTACAAGTGAAGCCGATTAAAAATGCTTTAAGTTACTGAAATGGAATGTTTTTTTTAACTCTTTCTGTCCAACAGCTGAGCAAACAGATATGAGCTGAGAACCTCTTGTGTTAGACAGACTTTACTGTTTACTGTTATGAATCCCCGGACACACAAGGTGTACATTTGTATAAACCCTTTTTGTAATTTAAGCTAAGCTTAATTTACTTTGATTATGTTTGTATCCTTTTTTAGTTGGAACGGATGGAAAGGAAGAAGGGGGAAGAAAAAAAGAGGGAAGTCAGAGAAGGGTGTAATGGCACAAAAGAAAGGGGTAAAAGGGTTAAAATATTGGAGGATAATTACAGGCGCGGGGGGGTGGGTGGATGATGAAAACAGCCCATGTTGGAATATTGGAAAGGCTCAGCACCAGAGAGCAAGGACCAGAACCTGCACCACAGAAACGTAGACACCCCCCAGGCTCAGATAGAATGTGATCCCCGCTCATGGTGTTGCCAGAGAACTAAGGGATCCCTCTCCCCACGTAGGAAGAGGGGTGCTTGGAACAGGAGGCTGACACCCAGGAGACGCGGCCACTGAAGGCCTTGCTCCGTTTACCAGGGATGGGGTAGGGGACTGGAGATCAGAGGTCCCACCTCCAAAATGTGTAATGCATTCATGTGTGTGTGTGTGTGTTGGGGTGTATTGTTGAGCGTAACAGGTGTGTGTAATAAAGAGTGCAGTTAAAATTGGCGAGCAGGGCACTGACGACTTTTCCTGATTGCTCACAGAGATGTTCAATCACCTTCTCACCAAGGGGCCCTAAATGTCCACAATGCAGTTAATTTGAAGGGTAGAGCACTGAGAGGGCATCTCCTGTTTGCTGGAAGTGACGTCCAAGCACTCACCCCCACCCCCCCACTGAGGGTCCTATGTGTCTAGGGTGCACTTAAACAGAGAGAGGGGGGAAAATCTATGCAGAAATCACTGGGGGCTTGCACTGGCAAGTAGCTCCACCCACGCGGTGCATCGCAAGCCGATACCTTCACCCACCGACACCTTCAACCTAATAAGTGGTCGTATGAGGAAGGAGGGATGGTCTGGAACATCTGTCAAACTTACCCCCTGATTGATGAAACAACACCCCCCCAGCATTGGGCTTGGGAGATTAAATGTTTTATATGACATTTTTTAGTAACTTTGACTGAATTAAAAAAATACAAAAATCTATAAGAATTTAAATTAAAAATGCAGTAAAATTATACATCCATCCATCTTCAGAACCAGCTGAATCGCTTTCAGGGTCATGGGGCTTCTGGAGCCAAACATTGTCTGTATCTGAGAACTAGACTGGGGTGGAGTGATGTCACCTACAGAAAATGGTTTACTTCCTGCTCCAACCAAATGAAGTTAATTCAGTCACCTTTTTTGTTGTTGTTGTGATATGTTGGAACTAGACATTGTCACTAAGCAGTAAGCAGTAATTGGTCCAAATTGGTCTAAGACAACGTTTTTACGACAATCACTTTCACTTCTCCCCTTTTCCCTTTCACTTCCCCCCTTCCCTCCCCCCCTGTAGGGGGGAAGAGAAGGGGGGGAAGCAGGAAGTACCTGCTGTCCCAAAGAATCCACAATAACATAGACTTCTATTGAGAAATAAACAGTTATTACTCAGTCATTCTATTTGTTGGCTGGCCCCTGCCATGCTCTCTACTGGATCTGCTGCGATTGCCTGGAGCTTGGGGGCGGGTCTCCCTTGGGGGGGCACTAGCTTGTACCCAGGGCTGATGTGTGTGGGTGCTCGGAACTCCCGGGTGGTGGTGGGTGGCTTGTCTGGGGTGGTGGGGCTCTCGGGGGTAGGGCCCTGCATTGGGCCCCCTGGCGTGGTGGGAGGGCTTCTCTTTTGGCTGGACTAAGGCTTGCACTCTGTGCTTCTGTACCTCACTGCTCTCGTGTGGCGTGTGGCAGTCCTGTGGGCCCTGGTCGGCTGCTTGGCTGGACTGCCAGGCGGGCGTACCTTCTCTGTTGGCCCCACAGTACGGGTGTGGGGTGTGTGTTTGGCGGGGGTCTTGGTGTGGGGATGGCCGGGAACTCACCCTCCTTTGCTTTTTTCTTGTATTTCATCATCCACCTCAGCTTAACATAACATTCTCCTGAGCACAGGTGTCGGCTCACCTTTGCACAGTTGGTTAGCATGAGGGAATGAGGTGCTTTACATGTGTTGGTTTGTATGCATAAGTGTGCGTGTGAACTGTATGTTGCCAAGTTTGTGAACACTCTTGGAGCCAGCAGGTATGTTTGTAACAACTGTGTGTGTGGACAGGCCCCGCCTATTTTGGAATAACATTCACACTTGACTGTAATGATTATAAACTTCCAGCATCTTGTTCCCTGTTGTTTTAGGATTCTACTACTTTTAGGGACCTGTCCAGAGTGTATCATCCAACAGTAACGAGACAGTCTCCAGCAACTCTGCTGCTCCAGCGGGTAAAGAAAATGGATGGAAGTTCAGGACAAAATCCTTGCATTGCGCAGCCATATTTACTACATTTTTCTAACCTTTGATCTAGTCACTGAAAATATCACGCCCAAAGCTGAGTCCCTGATTTGTTGATGCGCAGCGTCAACCTCGCCGCACCGCTGCCCAAATCGCGTTGCATCAGATCATGTCTTTCCCTTGACTTAACATTAAAACTTGAAACTTTCACCGCAGTGGCAGTGTCCGGTGGGTGTGAATGCAGGATTAGTAAATGTGTGTGCACCCTAGCACTGGGAGGCAGTGCCTCCATGTGTGAATGGATTGAGGATGCATGGGCTAAAGTATTTGCTTTAACTATTGTGTGAGCTTTCACTAAAGGCTGCATCATTGCTGATCAGTCACCAGGCAACAAGACGGACACCGACATTGTTGAGAGGGAACCGGCATATTTGCACAGCTATTTAATTCAGACACCAAAGATGAGGACTTTGATGGATTTGTTGCAGAAGATTGATTGAAAAATAATGTGAGTGGATTAGTAAATAGCAGGAAAATGTTCAACAATACTGACTGTTTTGCTTCCGTTACCTTTTTCTGCACCTTAAAATATAGTGCACCTTGTGTTAGGTACAGAAATGGATCCAGTAATTGAGAATTTGCCTTATAATTAAAATATTGTGCAGAAGATATGCTAACCTATGAAGCATGTCTTTGGACTTTGGGAGAAAACTAGAGAGAACCCACACATGCATGGGGAGAAGATGCAAATTCCCAAAGCCTTCTCACTGTGAGGTAAGAGCATGTACCAGCACCCCACAGTGCAGCTTGTGTAAAATTATTTATCAAAGTATATAAAAATATGAATTAAATGTTATAATGTTAAACTAAAATACTAAAATATGGTTCAGCAAATTGAAATATTTATCATTTTGATCAAAGAAAAAGCACAATGACCGCAGAAGAAAAATATTTTATTGTCACTTCACAGCATGAAAGTCTTATCTTTGACTCAGATAATCAATGCTGTAGAATCTTAAATAATAATTTCCTAAACTAGAGCCAGGTCCCAATCTGTGACATTAGACTGGTGCAAAGACTGTAAAACAAATAACCCAGGGAGGTTAAGCCCACTTAACAGCCCACATTTGATTATTTGTAGTTGGAGAACTTGATCTATTTTTGCTCAGTCTGTTTGGTCTGATTAGGTTTTGTTAGTTTAACTTTGGTCTAGAAATATTCCTAAGTGATTAACTGTCAGGTTCCTGAAAGAAAACTATTATGTTTTAACTTTTCAACATATTTTATTGCCTTTGTCTCCACATGCAAGTTGTCCACCAGTTGAAATATATCTTTAAAAAAGCTGGTTACCTTCTAGCCTTTCCACCTGCATCAAATAATAGATAATGTTCAATTAAATGAACAAAAAAAGACATTCTTTTATCATTGTTGTAAAAATAAATCTTTTATAAGTCCATGTCTCTTCTAGGGCAGGGGTCTAAAACCTTCAACACATAAAGACCAACTCCAAATTATATTTTTGGTGTTTTTAACATGTTCTTGTGACTTTTTTATGATGATGGGGTCATACTGTATACAAAGAAAATTGAAATTAATACTGTGTTTCTGAGTATTTCTTTATTAAAATTGTGGTGAATCAGGAGCAGATAAAAAATGCTGTTTAAAAAAATCTGTAGCTGTTATGTACAAACCACAATTGGTGGGTCACAGGCTCTCTGCTCTGCTCCATTTTGATGCATCCACTTGCAAACAACTAGATCTATGAACATCTTTGTTTTCCTCGTCTGAGCTGGAATCTCCATCCTGTATGGCAGGATAGCTCCAACAACGCTCGCCATTTTTGTTGCACCGGTAATGTTAGGATGGGGTTTTGAGGGACTGTGAGCGCTTAGCAGGGGAGTGTGTAAACAATTAGATGATGGGAAATGAGCAACAGCTTACTTCCACACCAGTGGTTCCAACTCAGGTCAATTTCTGATGAGTTAACGCTGCTCTGCATAAACTTTGCTCTGGAAAACAACAGTTTTCAAAAAGATCACCAGGAATGCTTTAAAAAAAGGAAAAAATGATCGTAGTTAGACTTTAATGAGCTATTTGGGGCAATTTTTTTGTTTACTATAACCTCACTGGAGAGCCACCATGTCTCACTTTCCCCATTAGAAAAGTCAGACACTCCTTTGTATTCATATTATTGTTGCTATCCCTTCATAAATCGCCACCTTAACATGATGCAGGGGTTTGAGTGCTTGAGTGATCCCAGGAGCAGAGCTGTCTAGGGCTTTTCCCCCTGATAGACTCTGATGGCAGGTTGCTGGTTCACAACCCAGACAAAGAGCGATTCAGAACTCCCCCTACGAGAAGAAAAAACAAAAATTCTGTAATGTTACCTGGATTGGCTGGGCCTGACCAGGGCCCCTCCCACGGGCCCTGATTGGGTCCAGCCTGAAGAAACGACATCGGTTCATGTCTATCCAGTAGGCCCGCCGCCTGTACGAAAGTTCAGAAGGGACCGGTGCAAAATGGTGTGGTTAGCAGTTTAAGGTGGATACATCAGCGCCCCAAACCCCATTTCTTGACATGGAACATCACTGCTCCTTTAATAGAGGTTGGACTCTGCCATTCTGGAGTTGCGCATGGTGAGAGGTGGCGGCCCGATGTTGGGTTACTCATGAGTCCACAGCTCAGCTGCCAAGTTTTGGAGCTCTGCAGCTGCCTGGGGCTTTAAACGGGTCTCCCATGGGGGGCCCCGGCTCGTACCCGGGGCTGGGGTGGGGGGGTGCTCGAAGCTCCTGGGTGGTGGTGGGTGGCTTGTCTGGGGTGGGGGGGGCTCTCGGGGGTGGGGCCCCACGCTGGGCCACCTGCGGTGGGAGGGCTGCTCTCCTGGCTGGACTGGGCCTTGCGCTCTGCGCTTCCGTATCTCACTGCGCTCGGGTGTTGGGGGCCCGTGTGGCTGTCCTGTGGGCCCTGGTCTGGGTGCTTGGCTGGGCTGCCGGGCGGGTGGATCTCCTCCGTTGACCCCACCGTATGGGTGCGGGTGTGGGCCCTGGTCGGCGCTGCCGCCTCGGTGGGGGTCTTGGTGTGGGGATGGCTGGAGGTTCTCCCTCCTTTTTTGTGCATTCCATCATCCACTTCATCTTAACATAACATTCACTTGAGCACAGGCGTCGGTTCACCTTTGCACCCTCAAATAGTCTCTCCTTTTCCCCCTTTCCTTTTCCGTCCAGTCCAACAAAAAGAACACAATAAATAAATAAATAAATAAAATAAATCAATATTAATAAAGTATCGTTTAGATTACAAAAGGGGCTTATACCAACATACATTTTGTGTTCGCTATGATTTATAACCCCCGATTGTAAGAGTAAAATCTGTCAAACACAAGAGAATCTCAGCTCATATCTGTTTGCTCAGCTGTTGGGCAGGACCAGTTTAAAAGAAAAAAAAAAAAAAAAAAAGGTTTTGGAGCTCACCCCGGTACACCCACCTTCACCTTTGCGTGGGGGACAGGTCTCTGACTGTAGTTTTGGCCTACAGGCCAAACAGCAGTTTGGAGTACTCAGCCTTCTTGCTGTTTCAAAAGTAACCAGTAACCAATACTGCTAAAGTAACCAATAGGGGACTCCATTATCCTCCCGGGGGACTTCAATACCCACGTAGGAAATGACAGCGTAACCTAGAGGGGCATGACTGGTCGGAATGGCGTCCCTGATCAGATCCTGAGTGGTTTTTTGCTGTTGGACTTCTGTGCTAGCCATATTTTGTCAATAACGAACACCGTGTTCAAGCTCAGGGGTGTACATCAATACACTTGGCATCAAAACACTCTCTGCAGCAGATAGATGATCGACTTTGTAGTTGTTTCAGGTGACCTTCAGGCTGTGTGTCTTGGACACTTGTGTAAAGAGAGGTGGGAGCTTTCCACTGATCACTGCCTGGTGGTGAGTTGGATTTACTGGCGGGGAAGGAGGCCAGAACGACTTAGCAGATCCAAAGGTAATATTAGGGTCTGTTGGAAAAGTCTGAATAAGTCCGCCATCAGAAAGGTTTTTAACTCCCACATCCAGAGGAGCTTCAAACAGGTACCAAGGGAGCCTGGTGACATGGAGTCAGGGTGGACCAAGTTTTCCACCTCTATTGTCTCTGATGTTTTTTGGAGCTGGTTTTTTGGTCTCTGGTGCCTTTTGCGTGCTAATTCCAGAACTCTGTGGTGGACACTGGAAGTAAGGAATGCTGAACAAAGAGTCCTATCAAGTCTGGCTGGCTTGTGAGACTCCAGAAGCAGCAAACAGGTACCGGCAGTCTTAACAAACAGCAGCCTGGGCTTTTGAAGAGGCAAAAACTCAGTCCTGGGAGGAGTTCAGTGAGGCAGTTGTCAAGGACTATTGTGGGCCTCAAAGAGATTCTGGTAAACCTTCCCCCTCCTCAGAAAAGGAAGGGAAAGCAGTTTTCTGCAGGCTCCGTTTTCTGTGCAGGTGGGAAGCTGCTGACTTTGACTTGGGACATTGTTGGAAGGAACACTTAGAGGATCTCCTCAATACGCATGACACACCTTCAATGAGTTAATCAGTGACAAGGCATAGAGAGTTGATAAGGTCCGCCCTGACATCCCATCCTCACTCCCAAGCAGTCACGTATTGATGCATGGGTAAGGACACCTCAGAATTAAAAAAATGATGCTTTGGGTGTCCCCAACCTTCAGGCCAGAAACCTGTACCAGTCTGGTACCAGACGGCACCGTTACACTAACCCTAAGCTTAAAGTAGGTACCCTAACCATAAGGTGGTACCGGTTCCAGACGCAGACCCGGCTAGTGTACCATACTGGACGTGTCCAGGGTGCGGACCCAGCTAAGGTACCGGTACTGGACGTGTCTCGAGGTTTGGTCCACTTACGGTACTGCGTCCATCAAAACGACTGGACCCCTGATTTAATTGAAACAGCCGGCGCATCAAAACATAACGAGGACACTCAAAGCATCAAAGAGTGACACAGACGGGTCCTTACCCATGCGTCAATATGTGATGAGGGTTGGGAGTGAGGATGTGTAGGCCCTGAGTACCTCAAGTCCCTGAATACAGAGGGAGTTTCTTGGCTGAAACGTCTTTGCAGCAGTTGGGAACTGCACCACTGGACTAGTAGGGGGACTGGAGGGTGTGTTACAACTGGGGAATCACACTCCTCAGCCTCCCTGGGAAAAGAAGGGTGTCCCTCCAATAGTCGAACCTCTGATGCAGGAACAACAGTGCGATTTCCTTCCTTGTCATGGAACAGTGGACCAGCTCTACATTCTGTAGGGTGCTGGAGGGTGCTTATCGAGTTTATTTACTTTATTTGTAGTTTGGAGTTCAAGCTGGCGCCGGTGTGTGTGGCTGCTCGTCTGTTTCTTTCATTGTGGTTCATGTTTATGTTGTTTTCGTTCTTTGGTTCCCGGCTAGCAGAGTCTCTGTTGGTGTATGATCGTCAGTTCCTCATAGCTCGTCAGAATATTGCAAACAGTCTAAGCTCGATTTGCTGCGGACGTAAAGCGCTTCCCCCGTTGCTCTCGAACATTCCGGCTCACCTGTTTCGGACGCCGGCCCTCTTCCTGCGGCAGAAACGTCGGCGCAGACGGGGCAGGCGCGGAGGCCGCCTTACGAAGCTGAAGACCTCCTGGACATGCTACTCGTCCTTTTCCCAAGAAGGATCTGGACTATTTCCTTGCATTACTCTGTCCTGGCGCTTCCTGGATCCACCTGATGTCTGCATCGTTCCTGTCGCTGGCTTCAATGAGGGAGACCTGCTGCGTCAATCCTGCTCTCCTCGTCTGCCAGCGCGGATCGAATCCCAGGAACCTGACAGCGCTCTCCCGGTCGCTCATATCTTCTGATCTACAGGCTGCTTCTACGTCCAGATTCGGACTGGTAAACGCCAGATCGCTGGCGAACAAAACTTTTATTTTGCGGGATTTCCTCACATCCCACTGCCTGGATTTCCTTTTTATTACTGAGACCTAGACATCTCTCGGTAAGGACAGTGTTTTTGTGGAACTTTTACCGGCTGGATTCTCTTGTTTTAACACCCCGCGAATGTCCGGTCGGGGAGGAGGGACTGCATCTGTTTTTATAAATGGTTTTAAATGTTTAAATGTTTTAAATTACGCATCGTCCCCATACTCCAGCTTTGAACTGACTGCATTTGAGCTGGGAAGGTTCGATCAGGTGCTGTGTGCTGTTGTTTACAGGCCTCCCAAATACAACAAGGACTTTTTGAACGATTTCTCTGACTTTTTGGCTGAAATCATGCCTCATTATGACCATGTCCTTATTGTTGGGGATTTTAATATACATGTGAGTTGTGCTAATAAGCCGCTGGTGAAGGACTTTTTAGATATCATTGACTCTTTTAACTTTATTCAGTGGGTTTCTGGGGCCACCCATGAAAAAGGAAACATACTGTCTTATGGATTACCTGTGTTTAATTTAGAAATTCATGATATTGCTGTATCAGATCACATGCCTGTAATCTTCGAAGCTGATCTTAAGCGGGCTGCAGATAAATCTAGTGCGCCTCCTCGAAGTTGCAGAATTTTCAACCCTTCTTCGGCCAGTCAGTTCTCATCTGCATTTAACCAGTTCATTACCCCCTTCCCGACTGCTGATGTTGAGGAGCTTAGCTCCTGGTTTCAGTCAAAGTGTACCAACATCCTGGACTCTGTGGCTCCTGTGAAAACAGTAAAGCCTAGATCTAAACGTGAGCCCTGGCTGAACGATGGAACCCGGGCAGCTCGGAGAACTTGCAGGAAAGCTGAACGCAAGTGGAAGAAGGATAAGCTACAAGTCTCACTACAAATTCTAAAGGACTGCTGGAAATCTTATCAGACTACTGTTAATAGAGCAAGACAAGAATACCTGTCGAATATCATTGTTTCTAATCAGCACAACCCACGAGTACTGTTTAAAAGTATAGACTCTGTCCTTAATGCTCAACAGGTGCAAACTTTAGAAGCTTCCTCTGTTTTGTGTGACAATTTTCTGAATTTCTTTGTTGACAAGGTTATAAACATAAGGGCTGTCATTACTTTTCCCTCCGCTAACCCCTCAACCCCTGTTTTCTGCTCGGTCCCCTTTTGAGACATTTGTGCTGGTGTCATTAGCATTTCTAGAAAAGTTGGTTAAACAAAGTAAGACGTCTGGTTCTTTGTTAGATCCCATCCCTCCTAAGCTATTCAAAGAGGTCTTCCCTGCTGTATCTCAGACCATTCTCGCCATTATCAACAGCAGTCTGGCCACTGGTGTTGTCCCTCCCACTTTTAAACATGCACTTGTTCAACCCCTGGTTAAAAAAACCCAGTCTAGACAGTTCTGTGTTGGCTAATTTTCGACCCATTTCCAAGATGCCTTTCATATCAAAAGTTTTAGAGAAGGTGGTCTACTTACAGCTGGAGGAATTTTTGAGCACTCATAAAATCTATGAAGTCTTCCAGTCTGGTTTTAGAGCCCAGCACAGTACAGAGTCGGCTTTACTGAGGGTGAGCAACGACATCCTATTGGCAACTGATGCAGGAGATCATGTAGTTCTGGTTCTGCTGGATCTATCAGCAGCATTCGACACAGTCGACCACAGTATTTTAATTTCTAGGCTCCAGAACTTGGTGGGGATTCATGGTACTGCACTAGATTGGTTTAGATCGTACTTAACAGGATGGACTATGTGTGTTAATATTGATCGCTTTCAATCTTGAACAGTCTAGGTGTCTTTTGGAGTTCCACAAGGTTCAGTTTTAGGGCCACTTCTATTTTCCTTATATCTGCTTCCACTGGGGTCCAGTCTAAGAAGGCATGGTGTTTCTTTTCACTTATATGCTGATGACAGCCAGATCTATCTGCAGCTGAAAAGGAAGAATGGTTTCTCTATTAACCCGCTTGTATCATGTTTGCATGACATTAAGGATTGGTTGGCCATGAGTTTCCTGAGTTTTAACGAAAACAAAACTGAAGTACTGGTGTTTGGACCAAATGATCATGGAGGACCGTCCCCAG
Organism: Oryzias woworae; assembly: GCA_016861445.1. Lineage (NCBI taxonomy): Eukaryota > Metazoa > Chordata > Actinopteri > Beloniformes > Adrianichthyidae > Oryzias > Oryzias woworae. The sequence goes on from BOLG01000128.1 coordinate 454,767, forward strand.
CTGATCTGAGTTTTTTGACAGGGTTTTTAAAGTCAACTGTTTCTAACTTGGGTTTTAAATTGGACAGTCGTTTTAAACTTGATCACCAGATCAGATCAGTGGTGAAGCTCAGCTTCCATAATCTTCGGCAACTTTCAAAGGTTTTATCACCTGCACATTTTGAGACAGTAATCCACGCCTTCATAACTTCTCGGCTGGATTACTGCAACTCTCTGTACCTTGAACTAAGCCAGACGTCTCTCACGTCTCCAACGTGTTCAAAATGCAGCTGCTCGTCTCCTGGTTGGAGGACGTAAGCAAGACCACATTACACCGATTTTAGCATCGCTCCACTGGCTGCCTGTGCATTTTAGGGTTAACTTTAAGATTCTTTTATTTGTTTTTAAATCTTTACATGGTCTTGCCCCACTGTACCTCTCTGAACTGCTTTCTCCTTATTCGCCGGCCCGGTGCCTCAGATCAGCTGATCAGCTCCTTCTGGAAACACCGAGGTCCAAGCGTAAGCTCAGGGGGGACAGAGCCTTTGCCGTTTTATATTAGAGAAGCATCATCACTTAAAACTCGTTTAAAGACTCACTTTTATGCCCTTGCTTTTAACACAACATGAGACTCCAGCTGTTTTTACTGATATTTTATTGCTCTTATTATTTTATTTGTTTTTTTATTGTCTTTTTATCTTGTTTTTATCTTGTGTGTGTACAGCACTTTGTTTTAGCTTCCTGCTGGTTGATAGTGCTTTATAAATAAAGTTGAGTTGAGTGAGTTGAGTTGAGTTCATACGTGCTTTGACTTGGAGAAGTAGTTTGACTGCGTCCCCCGTGGTGTCCTGTGGAGGGTGCTCTGGGAGTATGGGGTCCGAGAAGCCTTGTTGAGCTGTCCGGTCTCTTTATGACCAGAGCATGAGCTTAGTTTGTATAGCCGGCAGTAAGTCATACCAGATTCTGGAGCATGTTTGACTCTGGCAGGGTGGAGGAGTTTAAGTATTTTGGGTTCTTGTTCACTAATGAGGGAGAATAGGAGTGTGAGATCGACAAGCGGATGGGTGGTTATGTGGTTTACATGTTCATTTTGGTGAAGTGACAGCTAAGCAAAAAAGCAAAGCTCTTAATTTACTGATCTTCATTTTAACACTTACCTATGGTCATGAGCTCTGGCTCATGGCTGAAAGAATGAGATCCCGGATTCAAACGGTTGAAATGAGCTTCCTCCGTTGATATTATTAGAAACATAAATTACCTTTTTTTTAGATCATATAAAAGATCTCGACTTCCGGGAAGACGCCATGACGCCATGGAGGCACAGAGCAGCTGCACTTCGAAAATCTATTTACAGAGAAAAAAGTAAATATTGTAAAAAAACAACTCCTGATCATGCCCCCGAAAAAAACCCCAGTGACGGACGACTCGGAGTTGCAATCTATGTGCAGAAAAATATGAAGTTTACAGTAATTGATCAAATGTCAGTTGCAGTGGATGGAATACTGGAATGTCTTACAATCCAAATCTGTAATGAATCAGGGAAGAATGTCATTATAAGCTGTATCTACAGGTCACCAAGGTCAAGCCTAAAAGTGTTCAGTGACTGGATGGAAATGTTTCACTCTCAACATAAGAAAACTTTCTTTATTTGTGGAGATCTGAATATAGATCTGATAATGTGATGGCTGTGGAGGTTCTGTGTTGTTTTTTCCCCTCACTTCCTTGTTTTCAGAGCATGTGAGTGGCAGGGGGTGTGTCCAACCACTCCAGAGACACCTGCACTCAATCCTCTCATCAGCTGCACCTCACTTAAACCAGTCTACCCACCACCACTGTTTGCCAGATGATTCCGTCAGGTTGTCCATGTGGATTCTACTCTTGCCAAGCGCCATTCCTGCCCAGTTGGATTACTCCCTGCCTCCATTTTTTGATTTTTGGCTGCTGCAAAATAAATCTGTTACACCTTCTTCGACACTCTGCGTCGGGGTTCTCCTTCGCACCCATAACAGATAAACCCCAGCAAACATAAAGCAGCAGATGACTGTATCAGCAGAATGTACAGTATGGGTTTCTATTCAACCGTAACAAGACCAGCAGAATTACTGCTCACAGTGCTGCTCTTATTGATAATTTATTTACTTATAATATAGAAAACACTCATATGAGTGATATGCGGCATAACTGATTTACCAGTTTTCACACTATTTGATATCAACGTGGCAGCAAAGAAAATAATAAAAGAACCATTTTACAAAAGGTTAAGAAATGAAAAAACAATGACTTCCCTTAATAATGACTTATCCAGACAGAACTGGAACTCTGTGTACAGAGAGAAAGACGTGGACACCGCTTATGAATGTTTTTTAGAAATATTTAGCTCACTCTATAACAAAAATTGTCCAATTCATCAATTCAAGAACAAATTTACAAAAATGTCCTTGGTTAACAACTGGTCTACAAAATGCTTGTAAAAAGAAAAATAACCTCTGTAACAAATTCTTAAAACAAAGGTCAAGAGAAACAATTTATTTTATCAATATAGACTTTTAAAACTGTATGACCTTGTTGATTTTTGCACCGCCCAAATAGAGCCAGTGGGAAAACATTACCATTGAATATCCAAAAACAGTTCTTAGAAAACGAAGGAGGCTACAAACTGAGGGGATGTAGGAACTTCAAGATCAAATTGATAAGAACCACAAAAAAAAGTTTCTGTGTGTCTGTGTGCGGCTCTAAACTTTGGAACGGGTTCAGTAATGAGCTCAAACAATGTTCCAACATCCAAAAATTCAAGAAAATGTTTAAAGAAACTCTAATCTCACAATATGAAGATAAGAAGAGTTAAAGATCAACTGGTGTTTGAATCATTTCAAATATGTGGACATGTGAACTGGAATGTGCTGAAATAATTTCTTTTTTTTTTAAATCACTACCTATGATTATTAAATTGTGTAATGTGCAATAATGATAACTAAAATGTTACTTGAAAGGTAATCACAATCTATTGATGAACTACTGATTTTCTATACTTGATCTGGAAATATGTAGCAATGATTATTAGATCAATGTAATTAGAGTTCTAATGATAATCAATGTTTATTACATATTGATTAGCTAAAGTGTGAATCAATAATGTTTCTGATCAGAACCGGATTATGAAAACGATGCAAGACTATGAAATGAAGTAACTACTCTATGTAGGGGTGGGATTATAGAAGTTCACTTCTTTCCACTCCTTTTCAAGCAATGAATCAAGCTCTACTAGACTTCAGTTATTCATCACTACACTTAACATATGTGACACATGTGACTGAAGTGCGTTGTTTTTGTTTGTTCATTTTTCATTGGTTTCTTTTTTGTTCTTTGTTTATTTCCTTTTCTTTCTTTCCTCTCAATCAATGCATTTCATTGTCTTAATAATGAGTTTGATAATTTTGTGTAATTATTTTCGTGTATTGTCCAACTTATGCTTGAAATAAACAAATCAATCAATCAATCAATCAAAGTTGCAGGGAAAATAGCCCTTTTCAAAATATGAAATAGTTAATAAGTTTTGACTGAGGTTCACATGACACTGTGCTACATAGGATCATTTCAAACTTAGTTCTTGGTAGTGTAATTCAGTTATTTGATTTTGGGTTTTTTTTGTCTATTTTTGGTGCACCTCAGTCAGGAATTGTGTAAATCTAAAAAAATGTTATTATATGTAAGTGACTCTTACCATATTTTTTAAATCACAAGTTGCACATAAGATACATTTGAATATGCTCAAAAATAGAGAATCTACATTATATTCCAGTCAGCTTTAAGTATGAATTCTGGTTGTGCTTTCTGACCTCAAAGCGATGTTCAATACTACAGGGTGCTCAGAAAACTGTCCATGTCAGGGGGCAGCGCTCCGTCCTCCCCCATGGTCACCGGCAGGAGCCGTCTTAGAGTACTGACTGCACTCAATCTCCCAGCAACCCCAGCGCTCACTCCCCAAACGCCACTCAGCTGTAACTCATCAGCTAATCACCCACCTCTCTCTTAAGCAGCACACAAGGCCTTGCTCAGTGTGACGGACTGTTTGTGCCTTCCTAACGGCATACTGAACGGTTCCTCCTAATCTGACTACCTGTTTACCTGACCCTGCTCCATCCATGACTCTGCCTCTTTGCCGCCTGCCCCGACCTTTAGCCTGGATTTTGACTATGATAAGCTTTGTGGGCTTTTAGCTGAGCTTTTCTTCTGTTTGCCTGTTTCTATCAATAAAGTGGAACCAGCTGTCTGCCTGTTTGTGACAGTCACAAGTGCTTGCCGGTGGACTATGAAGCTGCACCTCTCAAAGGATTATTGGAAAATTACTTGCTACCATAGTCATGAACCTTGCAGAGCAAAATGGACTGTCCTTCCACTGGTTGTGAAAGAGTTGAATAAAGAAAAAAAAACACTTTTTAAATGTTTCTGTAACACAATACTGTGGTAAAGGAGCTACATGTGGCTCCAGGGCCTCAGTTGTCAGACCCCTGTTCTAAACAAACCCCAAGGAACTCCCTTTCCCACCTGAGAGACATAGTCCTCCTTGGTCTTCTCCAGGGTGAGACACAAACAGTGATTACTTTGCTGAAGTAAATCATGAGTTTTGGGCTTTTACCTTGTTGTTTGATCTGTCTTGAGTAAATAATAATCTTGCTTTACAATGTTATTTACTCATTTTCACCTCTTTAGCTCCTCTGTAATCCTTATCAAGGTATGACTGGAGGCATATTTCTCCCAAATATCGGGTTTGCTTCTATCTGTTTTTGTTCAGTTGCCGAAGGAGTTAGACTTCTTAGGTCAGTACTCTTTCTTTTATTAAATTTTTTTTTGCTTGGCTTTACTAAGTTCTCTATATGAGAAACAAAAGATTGCAATTTTACATCTGATAATTATTGCTGCCAAATTTACTGGAAACTTTAAGTGTTTGTGTGAGCGTCATCATGCTGCCTCTGCCATGAAATCAGCTGGTTTCCATTTTTTTGTCATCCTGACTTTCTGTTAAAACCTAAATTCTGCAAATAATGGCTAAATCAATGCCTTATGACCAACTACCATGATAGTTAACGGGTGTGTTTTGCTCCTCTAGGAAAAAGTGCAAGATGTTACAAGCTGTGTGGGACTCTGACACCAACAGAGGAACTTTGAAATGTTCCTCTGTTCTCTAAAACAATGGAATGATTGTGTGCTTAATGCTGTACAAGTATAGTTGCTACTATGGAAACAATATGTTTCCACTCCTCATTGAAACACAGCTTCGCTAATGGAGTCACCAGTTCCTCTTAACCCCATTCCTATAAACCACTTGTCTATTTGTATAAGTGTAGAGTTAAGTGTAAAGCCAACTTCAGAGTATCAGGTTAAATCCTACTTGAAGAAAACAATCAGCTCTTTCCAGGTTCACAAATGTAATTAATAATGCTCAAATGTTGTAAAGAAGTTGACATAACTTGGCTGGTGCGATACCTTAATAAAGCAATAATAATAGCATTTTTAATCTTTAAAAAAAAAAAAAAAAGCAATTCAAGTCACAAATAACGTTTGCTTTTGTGAATCCACAAATCCACTCTAAAAAAAATCTAATATATTAAAATTTGCTGATGTCCATGTAAGAATGTTGCACATTTCTTTCTGTGCTTTTCAAAACAGTTTGCCCTTGAGAGTGCTGTCATTTTCTTAAAGAAAAGAGGAACATTGTAATTTGAGAGGTATCTTTATGTTTGAATCATAGAGCAAGAATGGATGTAAAATGGAGATGTCCTTATGTTTATGGAATAAAACATTGGAATTCTTTGGAAAAAAAGATCTATAAATTAGTCAATTGGTCAATCAGAGTGGGAATAAAGTACATATTTATGTATGTGTATATGTAATATATGTATGTATGTACTTAAAGTATATGTGTATGAATGTGCTTATATAATATGTTTTCATTCATTCATTTTCTAAACCATTTTATCCCTTTCAGGGTTGGCGGAGTCCAACCCTTCTTTTGGATGGGCTTTGATAAGCATGCTGCTTCAGCCCATTCCTTTTTGGTTGATGTTGATTATAATTTAAAAGTTGTGAAATGTTTTATTTTTACAACCAACCAAATAATAACTTTATTTAAAAACCATTACCTTTAGTATCAGTCACAAGTTCAAACTCCTCCTAGGGATTTCAATCTCTCGCCTCTAAACTCTCTGAAGGTCATTGGAAAGCCACTGGGGGAAATGTCTGAATTAGAAGTTGTAGATTTTCAGTGTGTTTGTTGTGGTGACCTCGCAAAAGTTGTGTTTCCCTAATACTCACATATTTTTAACAGAATATTGGGAAAATTGAATTAATGATGGCTCAAGCTGCATGAAATAATATGACCATATTTGTGGTGATGGGATGAGGCATCAGCACTGTGTCAACCAAGCAAAAATGAAAATCTATTATTCCCCTCATTACTTTAAGAAAAAGTCATGTGACCAATACAGGACGAGTGTTTGGATGAACTGTGCCCATAGACTGCTTACATCACTGGACAGCGTGACCCCTCTGCCTGTAGCATTCCAAATAGGAAGTAGTTGTTGGCTTCAAGAAGCAATAGAAATAGAGAGTTCTAACTCTGTCATCCTATTCGCCAGAATAACTATTCTTACTCTGGTACATTTTTATTAACATCTTCTTTCTAATCTTTTTTTCTTCATTATATTTTTTTTTATCCCAAGTTTTCCAAGTTCAACCAATCAGATGCTTCAGTAAAAGCGTGTGCTGAATGTTTGACAGATTCTCCTGAGCCGCTTTCAGTGGAAGGTGTGAGGAGTTCAAATAAACTCACTCATGATTGGTGACTGTAGTTGCCCCAGAAACATGACTCAGACTGACTCAGACCAATCCCTGTCATCTGGCTCTTATGACAGCTGAAAAATGGAAACTGAATTGGCTTCTTATCGCTGGAGCTGAAGGTAAAGCATTTTCTACAGGTGACGTCACAGCTGGATTTTCCCCTTTTTTATTTACGGTCTGTGGCTGCATCAAATTGGGTTTGTAACTGTCACTACATGTAGCCTAGTGTTGTGGATTTTTTTGAATGGAGATGAAACTGTGTTCAACATTTGACTTAATGAAACATTCTATTAAGGAGTTTGCCCCAGTCTGTCTCAAGAAAGTGCTGAAAAGTGCAGTGTGTAAAAGTATTCATCCAGTTGCCTTCAGAAGTTGCTTGATGATTGGTGACTGATCAAATGTTGACTTCATGACTTCATAGAGTCCATCTGTGTGTCATTTAATCTCAGTTTACAAATCCAGCTGTTTTGTGACGTCTCTGTGGTTTGTCAAGAGAATATTGGGGAGAAAACAGCATCATGAAGTGTAAGGAACACACCAGACAGGTCAGGGAGAAAGTTGGGGAGAAATTGAAAGCAGGATTAGGATAGAAAAAGATTTCCCAAACTTTGAACATCCACAAACCACAGTTCAGTCCATCATCCACAAATGGAAAGAGTTTGACACAACTACAAATCTACCTAGACATGGTCGTCCACCTAAACTAACAGACCGAACAAGGAGACACTGATCAGGCTGAGGCCTGACACCTGCAATGATTTCAGAATTACTGCAGGGGTTACTAGAGAGGGAGCAACACTTTGTCCAAACAATAGCAGTGTTTACATGTCCAAAATGATCTCTGATCAGATTAAAGACAGATCATCTGATCAAAGATCAGATTAGAATTAAACTGCGTACATGGGCCCTGAAAAACTTTATCATTTACATACGCCACACGTTCGATTGGAATAAACCATTTTGACAAGCATAGAACTATCTAAACTACTGGAAACTACTGCAGAAGAAGGAGTCCTGCTGCAAACAAACAAACAAAGCTGCTGCATAGAGCAAGATGGTCTTCTAAGCATACTTTTACTATTATTATTTTTAAGTGACTGCACATCATTTTCCAAAAATGTGCAGCCAATGTTTTATTCTAGACTGTACAGACTTGGAAGAAGCTCATACACCAGCTCACCCACCATCCTGAAGCCGCTCCTCTGCTCGGAGACTCAGTTTTCCCAGAAGAGCAGCCAGACGGAATGCGGTCCAAAGCCTCCTCCACAATGCACACTGCAACAAAGCACCCTCCCCTGCTCGCAGACACAAAGCCTGACGGCTCTGCGCAAAGACGCAGTTTGGTCATGTGGGGGTCCTGTTCACACTTCAAAACCTTCTCTGGAGCACACACCATCCACGCATGATGTCAAAGCCAGGCAGTAATGATGCACGATCAGAATCAACTGTTTACATGCACCACAACCAGATCGGGTCGGCAAAATCCACCTTTCTCCATCTGAAGGAATTTTTGATCCGAAGGGGGTCTTGTTGGGTCAGAGTTTTCTGATTGGCGCGTTTAGACGCCGCATTTTTATGCTGATCTGGCATTTATTCTGATTACTTGTGTCCATGTAAACACATGGTACGAGTGCCAACACAGTTTGAGTAATATGTCATTACAATCCTTGAAGCATCAAACTTTCACAACATACAGTGGGGATCAAAGGTTTTGGCACCCCATGTAAAATGTTCTATTATTGTGCAAAAAGAATTCCAAGGAAAGAATGAAAAATCTCCTAAAGGCATCAGTTTACAGATGAAACATTTTTTAATGTAAAAAAATCAGGCTTTATTTTGACCATTTAACCTTTCAAATTAACAGAAAACAAAATAATGGCGTGGGGAAAAGTTTGGGCACCCCGCAGAATTGATAGCATGCTCCGCCCCCTTTGGAAAAGCTGAGACCTGACAGCGTCATGGATTCTTCACAATCATGGTTTGTAAAGACCAGGTGATTCAATCTGAAAGATTGTAGATAATCTGAGTCATGTGACCTCGTCCCAACAATCAGCATCATGGGTTCTTCCAGCAGTTTTCCAGAACAATGAAACTGAAAATAGTTGATGCTCACAAAGCAGGAGAAGCTGTAAGAAGATAGAAAAGTGTTTTCAGATGAAAATATCCTCTGTTCAGAATGTCATTAAGAAATCTCAGTCAACAGGAACAGTGGAAGTTAAAGAAAGATCTGGAAGATCAAGAAAAATCTCCGACAGAGCAGCTCACAGGATTGAGAGAAAAGTAAATCCAAACCCACGTTTGACTGCAGCATCCCTCCAGAAAGACCTGCAGACTCTGGAGTTGTGCTACACTGTTCAAGAGATACTTGTACAAATATGATCTTCATGGAAGAGTCATCAGAAGAAAACCTCTACTACATCCTCACCACAAAATTCAACCTTTGCAGTTCACAAATGAACATAGAAACAAGCCTGATGCATTTTGGAAACAAGTTCTGTGGACCGACCCGGTTCAGATGGAACATTTTGGCTGCAATGAACAAAGGTACATTTGGAGAAGAAAGGGTCCAGAATTTCATGAAAAGAACCTCTGTCCAACTGTTAAGCATGGGGGTGGATCAATCATGGTTTGGGCTTGTATTACAGCCAGCGGCACAGGAAACATTTCACCAGTAGAAGAAGAATGGATTCCACCAAATTTCAGCAAATGTTGGACACTAACTTGATGCCATCTGTGAAAAAGCTGAAGTTGAAGAGAGGATGACTTCTACAAATGATAATGATCCTAAACACACCTCCAAATCCACACTGTCTTACATTAAGAGACAGAAACTGAAGGTTTTGCAGTGAACTTCCCAATCACATGACCTTAACATAATTGAAAATCTATGGATAGACCTGAAAAGAGCAGTGAGGAACAAACATCCCAGAAATCTGAAAGAACTGGAAGACTTTTGGAAAGAAGAACGAATGAAGAAACCTCAAAGAAGCACAGAGACAATCATTGCTACAAAAAGGGTTTACAAGCTGTGATACTTGCAGAGGGGGGCAGTACAAGGTACTAACTCTGCAGGGTGCACAAACATCTGGAGAAGCCGCTGGCTGCAGTGTGCAGACAGGGGCGTGCCTCAACGTGGGCGGGGCTAAACTATGTGCTCTGCCCACTGTATGTGATTCTTCTTCTTCACATTTTACAAGTTTCGTCGAGCAATGTTGCCACCTACCAAATTCGGGAGATGATTTAAGTCATTTAATTTACTTAAGGCTCAATAGCCACATATTTTATAATTTGGGAGAAAATTTGTTATTTTGATTTTAGAATAGAAAGTGACTAGTCATATGTGTTTTACTAAATACATGCAGCCAGTTCTGAAAGTTTTGGCCGCGCGAACCCAGAGGAAGAACTCGGGTTCCTGAGCACGACTGTCTGCAGATCAGACAGGACCAAATCCAGAGTACAAATGTCTCACACCTTGTTGTGTGACGGCTAATGGGACTTTAAATATGTGCAACTAACAACATTCAGCCTTGGACACACTTAAAATATGTGCGGATAATGCAACAATGAGTATCTTGGCTGCATGTATTATGTGTCACCAGTGCTGCTCGTGTGTACAAATGTGCAAATAATATGAGCCTTTATGTACACTCTTGCTTTAAGAACTTTTTTTAAAGAAAAAGTCTTCCTTTTATATCTGGCTACAGAAACAACGGAGGCAGACCAAACTAAACTACTGACTGCAACATTAGTTGTTTGTTGGAAAAAAAGTTCAACTTATCAAATATACCTGTCATTTATTGATCAAAGCTCTACTGGTGTTACGGTATATGTGAAATTCTAACAGAAGATAAAATATATGCTATGTTACGGGAGGTTCCACCAGAATATTGTGTATGTAATCACTGCTGTGGCCTTGTTCAGTTCACACATAACTCAAGGAGTGCATAGTCTCAGGTCAGTTAAAAGTGGCAAATAAATCCTCTGAGCCCATACTAGACATCTAACCATGGTCCCACAGGCACAATTTAAAGCCTTAGATCAGCTGAAACACTCAATGTACTTTCTTCCAGGTTAAAGACCAATAAACTGCCTAAAGGCTTAGAGATTGAAATGTCTAGCATCCAAATGCAACTCAGACACTTAGGACACTTAAAGCACTCACAGTTCTTCACATCCATCATTTCGGCACAAAATGATCAGTTCAGGGTCTACTATAAACAGGGTTCAGTTCAAAAAGACCACAGATCAGGGTTTGTGTGGGTCAGGGGGGTGACCCCCATCCATAAATTCATTTGGTTGTTATGTACTATTTTTCTTGGTGTAATGAGCATTTTTATGTGACACCAGGTATGAAACGTGCTATAAATAAAGATTGAGGTTTGACTAAAACTGTTCTGGTCTCTAAAGGTGGAACAGCTGCTTCCAAGACAAAAATAAAATGAAAAGAGCCAGTTTTTCCAAAAGCATTTAAATGTGACAAAGCAGCGTCACAGAGTAAAGGAGATCACAAGAATGTGCTGGAGATGTTTGATTTCATTCTTTCTGACAGTCACTGCAGCTCTGCATCTCTGTCTTTATACAAGCTGAAGTAAACACGTGTTTCATCCTCACTTTCCTTTGCTTCTCCCTTTTGGACTGAAGCTCCGCCCACCCTCACGACCACAGACATTCATATGAGCCCGCCCACAACCACTGGAAAGGTCAAATGATTGACTGGAATTGTACAGCAAAACTGAAGAGAAAAACAAGTGATTGACACGTCTGAACCAAAGCATCAGTACCGACTCAGCACAGAGTTTCAGCTCTCATCTCCATGTGAGGGAGGTTCAGGTTTGGACGATGATCCTGCTTTTACAACACAGAGATCAGACCTGTGTGTTTATTTGTTTGATTATATTTATAATAATAATAATTCCTCTAACTCTCACAGACCGTAACTCTCCACCAAACACTCACATTTATGCAGCTGTAAAGACTCACGGCACAGTCGGAACCACTTCATGCATCAGTCACGTGGTACAGCCATGCAGTGAAGCTGTGGACGTCATCATATTCATCTCCTCGATACTGAAGCTCCTCCTCCACTACTCCACACACGCCTCAAAGCCTCGACACAGAGCGTCACATCATTAATTGGAAGACACAAAACATCTGAACTTTACAAACGTCCAGAGGAGAGCCGTAAGCTAACAAGCTCCGTGTAAAACTTAAACCACTTACAGTAAATATTAGAACGGCAGAAAAAAGCAGGATACATTTGAAAATGCAAACAATACCCTCATCTGTATGGCGAAAATTGGTGGAAAAGCAAGAAATTATCTCAAGCAAAGTTGTATTGTCATTAACTGCCCGTTTTTGCCTTGTCACACACCATTATTTTTTTTACGTTTTCTCTTGTTTTGAAAGGGTAAATGTTGGAAATAAAGCCTTTTTTTTTTACATGTGTAAGGATGTCTCATCTGTAAAGCCTTTAGAAGATTTTACAATCTTTCCTTATGTTCTTTCTAAACAATAATATCACATTGTACCTGAGGTGCCCAAACTTTTGATCCCCACTGTATTAGGAATGTGGTCACGGTTAACAAGAACCTCCAAAAAAATGTACTTTTGCTGATTCTTTTAAAAATGACATAGACCAAAGCATAAAAGGGTTGCTATGGAGATAAAACCAACAGAATAGTTGCCTTTTTTTTAATGATTGTGTCTTGTGAAACTCTGACCAGGATGACAGAGGATGGGGGGAGAGTGGAGGGCTGAGGCGGCCACTCCCCCAGTGGGGGAGGGGGGAGGGGAGGGGAGGGCGAGGGCGGTTTGCGCCTTCGGGCCATACAAGAGCGCTCGCGGCTTTAATTATTCCAGTGTGAGTTGAGTGTCTGCAGTTGCGTTGAGGTGAAGGCTCCCAAAGCCAAATGCTGACTT